>LNAC01001171.1:103805-140853 GCA_002007465.1 Ailurus styani | reverse complement strand
CTGCCTGAACGCGTACCACGCGCGCCGCAACGTCTTCGACCTGGTGCGCACCCTGCGCGTGCTGCTGGACAGCCCGGTCAAGCGGCGCCTGCTGCCCATGCTGCGCCTGGTCATCCCGCGCTCCGACCAGCTGCTCTTCGACCAGTACACCGCCGAGGGCCTCTACCTGCCCGCCGCCACCCCCTACCGGCAGCCCGCCTGGGGCGGCCCCGACGGCGCGGGGCCCGGCGAGGTGCGCCTGGTGAGCCTGCGGCGCTCCAAGGCCCACGAGGGCTTGGGCTTCAGCATCCGCGGGGGCTCGGAGCACGGCGTGGGCATCTATGTGTCGCTGGTGGAGCCGGGCTCTCTGGCCGAGAAGGAAGGGCTGCGAGTCGGGGACCAGATTCTGCGTGTCAACGACAAGTCCCTGGCCCGGGTGACCCATGCCGAGGCTGTCAAGGTAAGCCTGTGGTCTGCGGAAGAGTCCGGGACAGAGTGACAGGAGCTCTGCCTGGGTGTGTCCTTAGGCGAATTTCCTGATCTTTCTGGGCCCCGCGTTTCTTAAGAAATGTTTCTTTAAGGGCGCCTGGGTGGCTCAGTGGGTTAAAGCCTCTGCTTTCGGCTCAGGTCATGATCTCAGGGTCCTGGGATCGAGGCCCGCATCGGGCTCTCTGCTCAGCAGGGAGCCTGCTTCCCCCTCTCTCTGCCTGCCTCTCTGCCTCCTTGTGATCTCTCTCCCTCTGTGAAATAAATAAATAAAATCTTAAAAAAAAAAAAAAAAAAAAAAAAGAAATGTTTCTTTAAAACGGGAACATCTAGTTTTGTTTTAGCAAGTACCAGGCACTGCGGAGAAGGGGGTTGGTGGGCAAAACTGACTTGGAGCCTGCCTTCGTGGGGGCAGAGAGGCTGCAGTGTGTGGGAGACGGACATCAAATACACGGGCAAATGTAGGATCACAAAGTGTGAAAAGGCATAGGGATGCTTATGAGCATTAAAAAGGCAAGGTAAGGTTTCCTTTTGGCATATGGTTAGTAATCAGTGGGTGGTCTCCACTTCTGCTGTTGCTATTCTCTTTGCTCAGTCGGATTTTGCCCCTGAAAGAGAGTTCTGTTGGCACCAGCCGGCCGGAGGAGGCTGTCTGGCGATCCTCAGAGCTCCGGGCTGACTCTGCTGTTGGTGCACCAGGCTGTGTGTCCTGGGACCGGACACTTTTCCTCTCCAAACCTCTGGATCTCCACTAGGAAGATGGGGCCACTGGACCTAAGTGTCCCTAACCTTGTTGGAAAGGAGGCCCCTGCCTAAATGTCAGAAATAAATCCTCCACCCCCTTGAGAGTAGCTGGACTTTTTGTGTCTGTTAATTGAGAAAAATAACCTCATAACAACAGTCTCCCAGGGATTTAGTCAAGCTGTTTAAAGCAGTTTCGTGTTTGCTAATCTCACGCCTAGGGCTGTTGAAAACCAGTTGGAGTATGAGATGGATGGTGTTTGGTATACATGTGGATTCGAGAATCCCTTGAAGGTGGTTTACACACACACACACACACACACACACACACACACACACACACCACCTTTGCCCACCTTTGTACCAGAAGTGAAGAAGTTTGGGGGAAAAACAGTGACCTACTCAGCTTATGCGGAGGAAAATGCTACCTAGGGGTTTAGGGTGCCCTGTGACCCAGCTTCTCCCCACCACACCTTTTGGCCCTGCTTTGGGTCCTCCTCAGTGTAGGTGATCGGGACACCGGCTGAGGGCCTGCTGGGCTACTTCCTGTGTCCTCTTGAGTGACCTGTGGTCAGGTGTGCATTGAGCCCATTTCCTGCCTGTTCACTTGGGGCAGAACCATCTCCTGCCTGACTCTCGCTTTCCTTGTTTCTTTGCCAACCCTTCTGCGCCCCTGCCCCTTGAGGATTTCAGACACTTCTCTGCTGTTTCTGGGAAAAGCCTGATGGGTTGATATTGTTGTGGGGGTGGGGGGACGGTGTAACAGACAAAGGTTCTTGCGGATTTCCATGCACCTGCAGGTCTCTCTGTCTCCTCCCCCACACCAGTCATTTCCCCTTCTTTGACCTTCCATATATTTATAAAGAAATAGTCCATTGGCCTTTGGCCCTAAGAGGTCTGGAGTTTCCAGATGATACATTTATGCTCAAAAGATACTTGATCCAAATGGTCAATTATAATTGTGGATTGAATTTTAGAGGCAATTTTAAAAGACTTGTGTAACTCACTCATCACAAGGCGACAGACTTTGGAAAGGCCTCAGGTAACCTGGACATGAAAGCCCGGGCCCTCCTGCTGGTGGGCGTCCCAGTGTCGGGCTCGCCCTGAGCTCCGCAGCCCTGAGCTCTCGTGCGTGTCGCCCCGCGGGTCGTGTCCGAACCTCCCTGGCTTACACCTCAGTCCCATTACTCTGTGACTCGGGGCGGGCCGTGGCTCATCTAGTAAAACCTCATCTCTCCGTGGTGTGGTCTTTGAGCACACGATGTGCGGATATGCGTGGGAGCCCCGTGAGCTGAGCGGCCTGCTGGGTCCCTGACTGTCCCTTTTCCCCCCAGAGGGGTCGGCTGAGACCCAACGAGCTCCTGCCTCGGGGTGCCCCTCTTCTGCCCAACGCCAGGCTACCTGCCCGGAACGCACCCCTCTGGAACCTTCAGAAGCAACAGGCAAAATGAATACGGCTTTGTGTCACCTTAACTCCAGGGGGAAAGGGGAACAGACTTTCCGTGTGGGTGGAATTTAAGACGGAGGAGGCGGAACCCGGTCTCTGCGGCGTCTGCCGCCGCGCTGCGAGCAGAGCACCCCCGGGCTGCAGGATGGGCAGGCGGCTTCAGGACACTTCCGAACCCCTGGGGCTGGTGACCCATCGCCACAAAATTAAGGCCATCACGTCCCTGACCCGCAAGCCCAAAGAGGCCCCAGCTTCTCTACTAGTTACAGACTGCCCTTCACCAGGATGGCCTCCACTTTCAGCCCCTCTGTATTAGCTTCGGGGCTGTAGGGCCCCGCGTCGGAGATTTTATGGTGTGGGTGCATTCCTTTTAACAGAACCTCAGACTTTAGTCACTATCACCAGTTTTTCTGCTTTTTCTGCACCATAGACCACATTGCATTTAGTGCAAGACCTGTTTTCTTGCTCCTCCGGTGTTATTTATTAATTTATTCATTCGTTTGTTTATTTTCTCCTTCAGCTTTCTGGAAGTAGAACTGGCAAATGGAAATTGTATATAATTAAGGTGTGCAGTGTGATTGATTTGTGATACCCGTACGAGATAAGAGGATTACCACAATCAAGCTAATTACCCATCACGTCCCAGAGTTATTTTATTTTTGTGGTAAGAACACTTAGGATGTGCTCTCTTAGCAAATTTCAAGTGTACAATACAGAACTATCCATTGTAGTCACCATGCTGGCCCTTAGATCCCCAGAACCTTACTCATTTTATAACTGAAAGTCTGTACCCTTTGACCGGCATTTTCCTGTTTCCTCCCCCGCCCCCTGGCCCCTGGCAGCCACCGTTCTGCTCTTTGCTTCTGTGAATTAGACTTTTTTAGATTCCACATATAAGTGAGATCATCCAGCATTTGTTTTTATGGGTCTGGCTTATTTCACTTAGTGTAATGCCCTCCAGGTTCATCCCTGTTGTTGCAAAGGGCAGAATTTCCTTCCCTTTTTTGTGGCCAAATAATATTCCACTGTGTGTGTGTGTGTGTGTGTGTGTGTGTGTGTGTGTGTGTGTGTGTAATTAAAAGAAAATTAAATTTTAGGAATCAAGTTACTTGAGAGTTCATGAATCAGGGAGGGTCACCTCCTCCCAGGGAAGAGAGGAGATTGAACATACAGTTTTTTTCCACTTCTCTCCCTCTCACGAATCAAGTATCCATTGTTGTTCAGAGCAGCTCAGCTCTGTTCCTCTCTCCAGGGGGCTCCCATCCCTCTCTTGAAGCCTATTTGCTAAATCATCAGTGACAGGTCCAGATAAGGCAAGCCATTTACTATTTGCAATTATGGTGAAATGTTTGATTTTCGAAAAATCTCTCTTGAATGAACAGGAGCCAAACTAATAATAATAATAATAAAAAAAAGTAGACCTTTCTGAGGTTTTTCAGCCAGAACGGATTGGTAAATTAGCCAAGGAGCCCACAGACCAGGGATGCTGCATTGGGCTCTGACACATGCCTGCTCTGTGACCTCAGGCCAGTCGCTGAGCCTCTCTGTGTCCTAGGGTAGATTGGCCAGAGTCTGCCCAGGGTCCTTTCTGGGCTCAGACAATCTGTGGTTTGCTCAGTGTGTGCTACACAGAAGGCATTTAGAATGTCTAATCTGGTGTTTTCTTGTGCTTTTGGAATAGATCTTCATTTAAGGCAGAGTTAAGAAAGTTGGCTAAGGATTAGGAGATGAGAATCTTGGCTCTCTTGTGTAGCCTCCTACTAATTCAGAAAATTGACGGGTGACACACTGTACTGATGAGAACTTGACTGCTCTTCCTCGACCCAAGAACGCCAACCCTGGTGCCCGTTCCAGAGTAAATGAGAAGACGACCGTAGGATTGTGGCGTGCACGGCGCTACTCTGGGAGCACTCCAAATCCCACTCACTGACCCGCTTGCCCCCCGAGTCCCTAATTCTGCGGGTGGCAGGACGCGGGGTAGCTGGGCGCGGGGTAGCTGGGCGCGCTGTTGGGATGTGTGTGTGGCTATGAGTGTTTCATCCCGATAAAAATGAAATGGCTTCATTACAATCTCAACATCCCCCCGGGTTCCTCCAAGGGGCATATTAGAATTTGAAACGTTCCAGAAGTTAAAAACAGCGGCCAGCCCTTTCATTTAATTAGAGTCATCACACCCTCCCTTCCTTTGCGTAATAACCCGCAAAGAATCTGTCCATATTAATATAAGTCATTGTATTTAGTCCAGCACATTCTAAATGACGCATTTGTCATTTTCCCATCGTACATGGTTAGCTGAAGCCATTATAAATGATTACCACTTCCAACTTTGTATCTGAAACGCAGCTTCTCCCACTGGGGTTATTACTGTTTTCCAATTTGGAAACCATGGGTAACGTGTTCATGGGGACACACAGACTTTCCTCTGGCCCCGTCCTCTTTCCTGGGTCCTGTGGGTCTTGCCAGCGATGACATGTTGAAAGCTCACTATTAATGAACTCTTTATTAAATAGATGTTTGCTTGCCGGAGCCAGAGTGTGATGTAGTGCATTGAGAGGGTCACTTCTTTAATATAATTTTATTTATTTATGTGGCCCACACTGATACTCAAAATTTTAGACAATTGCAGTGCTCGGGTAGGACCAAATCCTCTTGCAGCTGGCTATTTCCTCTTCAAATGAAGGAAGCATTTTGTAGGCTGGAAGAGAGTGCCCTTATTTGGAGGGGGGGGTGGGGATTGATATTATTATTAGAAGAGCCCTGCCTCTTGGCTTTAAGCTGGACATGAAAGAGATCTAGAATTACCCCGGCGCCAGCTTCTTGTTTTTCTGTCACCTCCCTCTTGCGACAACCCCGGCATTGTTTATTACCTGCCATAGATTTATCATCTGGATGGGGCTGCCAAGATAAGGATGATCCTTTAACCCCCACCTCATTGGATTTGGTGTGTGTTGTTGCTTCCCGCCTCTGCCACGCGGCACACAGCCTGTACGCACCTGTCAAGTGCACGGCGCCCCTCACACGCCCGTCTGCTCACGCACCCAGCCCGTGTGCATCTCCTCCGAGTCCTAATCCGCCCCCACCCCCACCCCCTCCACCCTGCAAAGGGCTTTGCACTGAAGCAGGCATCCATGGGGGATTAGGCTCCAACTGGCTTTCCAGCAAGGTTCTTTGATGACCTGGAAGAGCAGCGTTTGGGTTCCACTGCTCAGGGACCCCAGACTAGTGCCCAACAATGACCAGAGAATTTGATTAGAGAGAGTGACATTTAATGGCTGGAGGTGGTTGGAGGTTGAAATACAAACCTCTCAAAAACCTATTCTTTTTTTTGTTTGTTTGGTTGGTTTTGTTTGTTTGTTTTGTTTTTTAAACCCCCAAGCAAGAATCTGTTGTTAACAGGGAGCTCACACAGGCTTCTCATTGTGCCCCAGGGTGGGGGGCTGCTTTTTAAAGATTCCTGTGCTGCAGCCATTTCATTTGACTTTGACAGCATGGCAGGTGGCAAAGGGTGCCCGAGAACAGGAGTCAGACCATTTGTTTCCTGTGCACTCCTGGCGTCCGCTGCAGGAGGCAGCACTGTGGGGCTGGTGCACTTGTGTCTGAACTTTGCTTTACTGGAATGCTCCCGGGAGGAGAGGGGGCTGGCGTCAGCGAGTGAACCCCGCGTCTGTGCCAGGTGCTTTCTCCTTCCCCGGGGGAGGAGGGAGGCCAGGAAGGTCAGGCTCCAGGAGGAGAAATTGACCAGTCCAGGGTCACCATGGGATTAGAGACGAAGTGGCCCTTCTGCCCTCCCTTCCTGCCTGGAACCCAATCCTAGGCGTCATGCAGCCAGCCTCCTGGAAGACATGGCCAGGCTCCCTGCTGGAAGACAAGCAGCCGTCATACTTTGTGCCTGATGTTCGGGAGCCTTTGGGGAACCATCCACAGATTTCATTTTATTAAGTGGGGAGTCTGATGTCCATGCATCAAGGGCAGGTGGCATGTCTGAGCCCTGCCTGTCCTCGTGGGAGCTGTTTATCCATGCAAACTCTCAGCGGCACTTAGCACCCCCAGGCCTGTGCTGGTGCTTGGAATTCAGAGATGGTCAGTCAATGGCCCCTGCCCTCGGAGAACCGTGGGGGTTGCGGGGGGGCACGGGCCCACCCAGGGTCAAGGGTCACCAAGGGTTTTAAGCGCTGTAATAGCCACATGCCTCCACATCCCTGCTATCCTCTCCAAAGCAGGCCCCCACACCAGCCCTTCATCCTGCTATAATTTCCTTCAGTGCACTGGTCACTACAAGAAGGACATTTCACGGTTTTGTTGACTGTGTGCCTTCCCCACTACAAATAAGCTCCACAAAAAACAAGATTTGGCTTCTGTCGCTCCCTCACTTACCCCGGCACCTCCACAGTGCCTGGCACACAGTAGGTGCTTTAATAAATAAATATTTGCTGAGTGAATGTAGTGAATGGAGTGATCTTGCGTCCAGTGCAGTGCTGGTGAGTTGAGGATTCCTTGGTTCCCAAGTTTGATAGCCGAAGAAAATCCGTGTGGCTATGAGCAGATCACGTGACCTCTCTGGATGCCTCAGTCTTTGGAGCTGTGAAATGGGCATAGCCATATCCCACTTGCCTTTCCGGGATGGGTATGGAATCGTATGACTTAATAGGTTAAAAAAACAAACAAACAAACAAAAAAACATTCGGTAAATAGGAAACCCTATGCTGCTACTTTAGCGAAAGACCTTTAAAAAAAAACGTGGTCTGTGCCTGGGCGGGCAGGAGCTTTCCCAACCCTCTGAGGCCCAGGCCACCCTAGGAGACCTCTTTGGTTAGTTCATTTGTTGCTTTGCTCTCAATTTTAAAACCACATTCCCAGTGGTGGGTTAATCCCGCCGGCCTGTGTCTGTGATTCCAAAATAGAATCATTTATGCATTCTGAAACAATCAATGAACCAATTTTGGGTGAGATATATCTTCTGGCTTTTTGTTAAAAAGCAAAACAAAACAAAACAAAAACAAAACAGAAACAAAACCCAGCACTGTTCAGGTTTGAAGAAGCCCCAACATTTCAAGTGGAGGCCAAGTTCCTGCTAATCACACGTACATTTAAAAGCTGCTTTATTCTCTATTGAGAATGTACAACTGAATTTATTTTTTCTCCTTTTCCAGTCCCAGCCCCCTTGCCTCCTTCCCCTTTGAGAATTTGTGTTCCTTCTGCTAAATTGGCTGTGGCTTTGCTTCAGCTGGCAGCCAGTTTCAGTTATTTTTCCTCTCTACCTGAGTTTTCGTAACATCAGCATCCTCTCAACTTTGAATGCAAAGTAAATATTTCAGTCTCCCGTAAACAAGTTCCAACATGTTGTCTTCCACCAGATTCTAAAGCTGCAGGTTACAGGGAAGAACATAGCAAAGTGACATTACCAAAGGGTATTTCTAAATACTCTAGAAGTAGTGATTCAGAAATGTAGCTTGCCCGAGAATTAAGAAGCTCCCTAGGCAAGTCTTCATCACATTGAGGTTCGGGAAGCACCACCTTCCTTTGGGATCTGCCCCCGTCCCCGACATTTATCCACCGAAAGACGTGACTAGAGAGTGAACCCACCCTGTCCTCGTCCTGAGCTGTTTTGGGGTTTTGGGGAAGGACTCCAGAGGTGCAAGGTCAACTGATATGCTGGATGATCCAGGGAAGAGAGGTCTGTACCCACGAGGTTAGATATAGCTTTTGGAGACAGACCTGGGTTCATCTGACTGTGTTATTTGGCCATGACCTTGAGCAGCTGCCTTGGCCTGTCTGTGACGCAGACCCCCTCACCCTTGAACTTGGCCCCTAGCCCTCCCAAACAGGTTATTGTTACTGTCGCACATCAAAAGTTTGAAGAATAGGGCCACGGAGGTCCCACTGCAGGCGTTGAAATGAAAAATGTTATCGACTGCATCCTCTTGGCTTTGAAAGTCTTCTGTTGTGCCTGCATAGTCTAAAAAAAGAAAAAAAAAAGGTGCCTTTGGAAGAAAAGGCTGGGGCTCAGGGCCCTCTTGATGCATCATAGCTGCTTGAATTGCAGAGTCATTTACTAAATGTGGTCAATATTCCCACATAGACAGAGTTTCTCTAAAAATGTAATTGCTCCGGTTTGGGTTTTGGCATCTGTATTTTCTTTCGTTTTACAGTGGTAATAGAGCCTGGGGATCGGATGGAATTGTATGTCCCCACCTCCCTTAAAAATGTGGGGCCGGTGCTGGGCTCAGAGGCCAGTGTGTGACAGAGTGGTTCCGAGCTGCATCTCCGCCCCTGTTCCCCAGCACCCTTCCCTGTTGGGCTCCCCAGGGGCCTTGATGAGAAGGGAAAGAAGGTGGCTGTTTCTCCAGAACCTATTAAAGCAATTAATGCAGGTTGAAAGTGGTGATTTGACAATATGGCATCTGTACTTTAAAAAAAAAACCCTGGAATGTATTTGAACCACATCTGAAACGGTGTGTGAGGCTTCATTAAGAGGTTTCTGATGAAGAAAAGAGAAGAAGAAGAAGAAGAAGAAGAAGAAGAAGAAGAAGAAGAAGAAGAAGAGGAAGAGGAAGAGGAAGAGGAAGAGTGGTCCAGCTTTCAGAAGTTACCCTCCCATGCAGGTGGGGAAAGGGGAAAGTCTGAGGAGGGGTCTTCCTTCCGCCGTTTCCGTCCTGCGGGCCGTGGAGGGTGTGGTGTCCTCCCGTGTGTCTGAGCTCAGCGGGACCTTCATCCTTGCTCCATCTCTCCTGACGCCTCCCCTCTCTCCTCAGGCCACCCCAAGCCTAGCCCAGGTCCTCCCAAACTCTTAAACCCTCTCCTGCTTCCACGAGTTCTTCCGGTCCTGAGGGTTTAAATCCAGCTGTTCGGTTTGTGCCCAGATCCCTTCCTCTCTCCTGTTCTGTCCCTGAACAGGACCTGGGCCTCCTTTTAGGGTCTCCCCCCCCCCCCGCCCCAGCTCTTCCACAGTATTAGCAAAAGCATTTATTTGCACTGAAAGTCCTGGCTCCTTCCTGACCGCCCCCCACGAAGGCACCTCATCCTCTTACCCACAAATCATGGACATTTCCCAAGTAAGTAACCTCGACCTGCTCTCCTCTCTCCAGTCTCCCCATTAGGGATTGCACCAGCCCCAGCGAGGTTAGATCCCTCCCCAGCACTTCCCAAACCACATTTCCCCTTCCCTGCTGTTGGAGGCCGAAGTGCAACAGCTTCCTGGCTGGCTGTCTGTCTCCCTTCTTGCTCGCCTGTCCACCAGTCCATTCAGCATCCTGGAGGCAGGGCACACTTTCGATATTTGTCTCTCATCAAGCGGTTCCCTGCCTAGCGGCTCGTGCTGGAGCTGAGAGCCTTCAGGGAAGAAGCCGAGCTCCTAAACCTGGTGTTCAGGCTGCCCGTGATCTGATCCCCTTCTGTCTCTGGCTCTTCCCCCAGTGCCATCCACACTTGACCAGACGGGCAGCCCTGCCCTCCTCTGCAAGGCGGCTCTGTGTCCCCGCACCCATGGCCCCCGTGAGGCCAGCCCCAGTGGATCGTCCCCGCCCACCCTCGACTACCCCGTGTGCAGGAACCCCTTTCGTCTCCCCCACGGTTTCATCAGCGTAGTAGTGACCCCGCTTCACTGGTTGTGACACAGATGATACATCTCCGAGTGTTTCCTTGAGTTCTCTGTGGCTGGTAATAACTTCTGCATTGAGGGCTTACGGTAATCCAGATGGCTTTCTCTGGACTTTCTATGTACGAACTCACTTGAACCTCACACTAGCCCAATAGGTTCAAAGTAGGTACCGCTTTTATTGCCTCGTGCAAAAAAATCGCAGAGTTTGTCACTTGCCTATTGTCACAAAGATGGAAAGGAAGGCAGAGCCAGGAATTCAAACCAGGTTTTGTTGACTTGAGGGGATGCGTGTGTCCCTCCAGCGCCAGAGAGAGGTGGCATCCGTGATGCTTCAGCCTGGGCCCTGGAGCCAGGGGCTCTGGGTTCAAAGCCTGGCTCTGCCATGGTGCACCTGTGGGGCCTTGAACAGACTCCTTGACCTCTCGGATTTTCAGATGCTTCTCCGATAACGTTTTAAGGGGAATAATAGTCCAACAGCAGGCATGTTTCTTAACTTCCCTGTTCACTTTCCTCATCTCTAAAATGGGGATACTAATGGCCATCCAGGTAACCTCTGAAAGCACCGGGGGCATCTACTGATCTGAGTATTTCATGATTACCTGCTGTGTTCGCACCACCGTGTTGGGGTCTTTCCCTACCAGATAAGACTCTTCCTGGTATAAACTACATAGCACCTAAGATCCTTCTGAGCTTATCATTCTGAGCCCACGAATAAATACAGCCCCCACAGACAGGCATCTGTGTGCCGCCTGGAGCTCTGCGAGGGCTTGCTGCACATCTCCCCACCAGCTCTTCTGCGCAGCCCCCAGGGACAGGAGGTGTCGCACCAGGAAGAGGAAGTGACTGGCCACCCAGTACCACCACCAGTAGCCGGTAGGAGGTGGCAGGGCTGGGATTTGAACTCCCGATCTTCCTGCCTCCAAAGTGTGTGCTCATTGCCACCTCCTGGCGGGTGTGCAGCCTAGCACCGCGCTGGCCGGAGCCCCTGTTCAGTACGTGTGCATTTCCTCTCTGACGTTGTTTTCCTTATTGAAACGGCGGTGCAGCCGTTTGATCAGAAAACCCCCGAGGGAACAGACAGCCCGGGCTGCGGGCGCCCTGCCCTTTCCCGGGTGAGCTCTGTGCATCGTATTGACTAGACTTCAGCCAGCCAGGCGACACTGGGCACTTTTGGCCTTTTTATTTTCCCCTCCGCCCTCTCTTATCTCTCTTGCCATGCCCTGACCTTTGTCAGGATTTTATTTTGTGCATTGTCTGTGGAAATTCCCTAAATAGATTAACTGTGACTTCAATTCCACCCCCATCGGGATAAACCCGTAACTTAGGAAATCACCTCATTGATTAGCAGAGGCTGCAAATCGGTCTGCGCTGTCTGTGTCGTCTGCAGCGGCACGCACAGTGCAAACAGGGTCTTCCGGGCCTCGTGTGAAAGGCCGCTGGTCGTCAGCACCATCGCAGACCCGACAAAGGAAGGACCATCTTGTTTGGTCCATAGGAAACACGAGGAGCAGAGGAATCCATCTGCGCATTTAAAATAAAATGTGTGTGTGCACGTGTGTTAATTACCCGAGAGATACAGGTTCAATTTAGAGAGCTTGGAAACCCCAGGAAAACACAAAGGAAAAAGTCCCCCCAAAACATCGATAATCCGCTCCGCCCAGAAATAACCAGTATCGACAGTTTGACTTTCTGGTCCCCTGCGTGCCTATGTGGGAATTTTCTACAAAACTGCCATTCTGAACCTAGTTTTTGAGCCTGTCTCACCAAACAGTGTATCGTGACTCTCCTGATAAATTTTTCTAGAATGTGATTTTTAATGATTGTGTCATGGAAAGAGGGGCGTGATTTATTTGAGTCATTTCTTGTTGGATAGTTTGTTTCTTAAATGTAAGCCACGTTGCCGCTTTAGACAATGTGTCCTGGCACATTAATCTGGAAGCATGTCTCTAAAAATTCCCTGGGCTGTCTTTCTAGAGGTGGCATTGGCTCTGGGCATAGGCAGAATTTTAAGGCTTGGGTAACTGTTGCCAGATTGTTCTTGGGGAAGAGCTTCTTATTTTACAGTCTCCTCTATCAACGTTAGCAGTGTATGGGATGCTTCATTCTCCCCGGGCCTTGCCAACACCGGATATTATATTTCTTTCCCATTTTTGCTGCTCCGATAGACAAAAAGGTATCCTATTTTAATTTGCATAATTTAAATAGTGAAGTTGAATTCCTTTGCATGTTTATTATTTGTATAGCTGTATATGCATATAATTAATATGTAATAAATAGCACGTAGCAGAAGGTTATATACATACCATATAACACTGTTGTATAAGATACATGTACATTTATTTTTGGTGTGTAACCTAATGATGTCCTATGCCCATTTAATCGCAAGACTGTTACATTTCCATCTGCTCAGATCTATCAGCCTTTTTCTTTAAGAGATGGTTGTGAGGAGTAGCTATTAGGTGGTTGATTCATCCATCTGGAAATCAGATTCTTCAGTCTGAGGGTAAATTAAATTGGAGGCCTATCCCTTGTTAATGGAATGCCCAGAAAGTGGTGAGGGACAGGAATGTTAAGTGTCCTCCAGGAGAATACACTCCATCCATGTATCCACTCTTGGGCCAAGAAAATGTTGATATATAATCAGATTTTTCTGATGGATGGATGTGTTGTGGACATTGGTTCTAGGTCCCAACAACTCCATTGGAAACCCATCGAGGCTCATCTTGAGTGATTATGTTGATGACTCCTAGAATCTTGTTAGTTCTTCCCAAAAGAAAAAAAAGAAAAGAATAAAGATACCGAGTTTAAAAGAACATTTGTAAAGCAATTTACTTAAATCATAAGAGACTAAAAGCTAGGCTTAGTGGATAATTGAAGAATTGCATTAAAAGGGAATCAATATCTTTCTGGAATCTGCTCTGTCCTCGTCTTCTGGGTTCTTTTGCAAGGGGATGGCGACTCTGTCACTGTCTTGCGAATTTCTCATAGTGTTATTATCCCCAAGGACAGCATTTTCTCTCTCTCTCTGTGATCCTTCACGTTTTTCCTTTTCGCACAGCCTTAACTCACGGAGACAAGCTCAGGAGCAAAGATACCGGAGAACAGGGGCTTTAAAATGTCAGGTCCCTGATCCAGCCTCTGGGATCCTGGTGTTCCCAGCCCAGGAGCAAAGGCTTCCTTCTTCACACCGAGCCTTTGGAGAAGGTCAAACTCATAAAGAAAGGACAGCGGAGGGAATGAAGAGTTGATTTTTGAAATCTACTTTGTAAGGCTCCAATTAAAGGCAAATTGAAACAACGTTAAAAGAAAAACTCAAAAGGGGAAACGAAAATGTTGATTACTCCACCCTCCTAACTAGCTACCCTTTCTCTGCCCTCTCCCCAGGCCTTTATTTTGTGCATTCACATTCCTTGATTGGTCGGATCACCTGCTTCTGTTTATTTTTGCTTCGTGCATATGTGGGGCTGCATCTCGGGGGCAGGGGGCTGCTGTAGGGTCTAAGCCGATTTCCCTGAGGTTGTAGCCCCTTAAATAGGTGAGGTGGCCACAGAGAGCCAGAGCAGGTGGGCCACATGGTGGCAAGCTTTGCCCCGATCCTAGCCTCCTGACAGGTGCACAGCTGTCAGGGACACCAACGTGAAGCCACTGTTCTTTGAGACACAGTGACTTCCCAGTGTACCACTACCCATAGGTCAACATTCCAAAAACTAACACTTTTTGGACTCTTATTTAAGGGAATGTTTTTAAGTAACATGATTCTTAGACCAAAGTCAGCAGCAGTAAAGTATTTCCGGGGAGTGGAAGGAGAAAGTAGGATGAGAAAGCAGATTATTGCCCAAACATCTATGAAAAATATCTCTGCTTCCAGCTCCATATATAAGGTATCTGATCATTGAGATGTACTTCAGTATTCATTCATTTACTTGGCAGTTGTTTTCCTATATGACTGGTGTGAGTTAACATCCTCTTTGAACTCTATATATCCTATTTACTTACTTGTTAATATATTTGTGGTTAATATTCCTACTTCAGAAATAATTGAGTGACTTAACTTAGAAAGAACATCATGAAAAAGACACAGAGCTCAGAAACCATACTGGAAAGTGTGTGAGTATGTGTGTTGCCTTTAGTGGGGATAATATTTCATATTAAAGTGGAGTTGTGAGCTTCCTAGCAACCAAGACAAAAAGGGAAGTTCATGCATTGTTTAGATTCTACTAGAGAATTCACTGGTATTTCAGGAGAGGTAAAATTCTTCACCGGCAGTTTTAAAAGGAAGACAATCAATTTCAGGAGGAAGGCGATTTCAACTGCATTTCTTCATTGTCTTTCACTTTATGTGGAATCATCCACAATTTCCAGTCTTTCGTATTTATTGACACATCTGCGACCAGAACAGAAGAATTCCCTGACTTCTCTCTCTGCCAAGAAGGATATAAATAAAATAATCACTGTATACATATGTTGAGATATGTGCTTTCAGGGATAGGGAGCAGCACATGCAAATAACTTGGAGCATTTGATACTGTAAGAAAGGCCAGTGGTAGGGGCAGGCGATGAGGCTGGCTGCGCAGCAAGGACAGCCGTACAGGCCTGAGACACACTTCGAGGAGTTTGCATTTTACATCAGAGGCAGTGGGAGCATTTGGTCAGGGAGGGGACAGGGTCCACCTGCATTTTAAAAGGATGTCCTGGCTGCACCTCAGAGACTGATTTTGGAGGCCGGGAAGCTGTTGCAGTTAGTGGTCCCTGTAAGAGGTAATTAACACATAGAGAAATGTGACACAGAGGGAAGGAGCTCTGACGACAGGGCTAATTAGGGCTTTACTTTCTCATGACATTAAAATACGCCCCTGGAGCAGAGAGTCCACACCATTAATTTCTGTCCTCCCTCGAAGTGGGGCTGAGTGGGGCGGGTCTTTCGAGTCCATGTAGCTGTACCTAGCTAGCACCAGCTCGGGGTTCAAGAGTTCGGGGGGCTCTCACTGGTTTACGGTCTGTAAGTCCCACACCCCCTTTCCAGACCCTGTCCTTGTCCATCTTGTGAGGCCAAGACCGAGGGTTGCCTTTGGGTATCTGAACTCCCGTTCAGTGCAGATGAAAGAAGCACGAGTTTGAAAGAAGCAAAGTCCGAGATTCAGATCCAAGCCCTGCCTCTTATCCTCTTTCTGACCTTGCATAGGACACGCCACCACCTAGAGTCTCTTTCCTCATCTGGGCAATGGGAGGAATAAAATGTGTGGTCATCCTCGTAATTCTGCTGTTACCAATAATATTAGCCACCCTGTGTTGGGCACCCGCCACGCACCATACTGAGTGTGAGATGCTTTGTGTACATTATTTCGTCAGTCCTCATTTTGTCCCCACAGGAACTCCGTAAGAGTAGGCATCAGTAGCCCCATTTAACAGGTGATAAACTGAGGCAACTTGTCTAACGTCTCCCAGCCAGGAAGAGAGAGAACTTTTTTGGGAATGGCTTTCTAGTGAATATACCTTTACCCTGAAAAACTCCTGAGGGGGATCCGCACGCTAAGGTACCTTTTTATTTTGGTGCTTTGCAATTCTCTAGTTTGCAGTTGGAAAAGTGAGCCAAGGTGTGCCTATAACTAGATTTCTGGAGCCTGTAGAAGAAAGCATAAAGGAGGGTCGATCCCTGCACCAGAGTGAGCCCTGCTTTGGGAAAAGTCCTCAGAAGGCCCCCACCCAGTCCCATCCACAGAGCTGTGGAGGAGGGAAGTCAGGCCTTCTGTGGGCACGGATGTCATAGTGCTTCCTCCTGCAGGTGATTATAGGAACTACAGCAGGGAGGGACAGGTGAGTATGAAAAAAGGTGCATTTGCGCACTGCCTATGGAATTCCACTTATCTCTGATCTAGAGAATTAGACACACGTGTGCTTCAAAATGCACAAACAGGTATGTTATCGCAGCTTTGTTTGCAGAGGCAAAACCCGAGAAACCATCTAAATGTCCAACAATAGAGGAGTGGGAATTCAGTGGTGGTGCATCTCTGCCAGGGAGAGCGCCATAGAGCACAAAGAGATGCACTTACTGTCATGGACCTGGTGAGCAAAGATCGTCAAAATACGTCTTTTAAGCTGGAAAAAACATGGTGATGAAAATGTTAAGTGTGAGTCAATTTATGTAAAGGTCAGACAACAGTATTTTTGTATATGTGCATCCGCATGTTTATAAAATGCACAGAACATTCCGGAAGGACAGACACTGGTTATGATGGGTGGTGGGTTGAGACCTTATTATAATCAGACCTAAACCTTTTGCAGCTCCTACCAGTGTTCCAGGCATTAAACGCTTTATGCAGATAAACTAATTTAATCCTCACAGCCACCCTGTGGCAGAGCCGGGACGGGAGTCTTGGTAGCTTGGCTCCAGAGCTGTAGCTCCCAGCCACTCTATTGCTTCTCTCACCAAATCCCTTGTGTACCTGAGGTGCGTGTACTCCCGTGAGTGTGGAGAAGCATGCGGTGCTGACCGAAGGCTGCCTGAGCCCCAGCGTAGGGCACTGATCTCTCTGTGGCCTCATTTGAACAGATTCCCTGGGGGCTGCCTGGCATTTAGAAAGCTCAATAAATATCTTGTTGGAAGAGGTTATAAAGAAAACAGAACATGCGGTGTGCCTCAAGGAACATAACTTGGAGTCCTAGAGACAGGATGGATGAGGCTGATGCGGAGACTCTAGTATACGTGGCATTGAAAATATGGAAATGTGCTGGGTGCTCTTGGAGACGGAGAGTCTGTTGCAATCCAGGAAGGCTTCCTGGAGGTGGTAGGCATGGGCTGAATGTCAAAGGCTGGGCAGATGTGAGGAAGTGTGGATTAAAGGAAGAAAGGATGTTTTTGAAGATGAGGAAAGTTGTAAGAGAGAGGCTAGAACTACCTCTGTATTTGTGTCCATGTAGATTAGAGCTTTAGAGAATTCTGGGGTTTGGGTTTGGGAGAAGAAGCTGGTAGACTCCAGAAGGAAATTCACATTTAGTACTACTATGCGCCAGGTGCTATATACTATGTATAGGCAGTCTACATTATCTTTTCTTTATCTTTTTGAGTTTTGAGTAACTTCTACACCCAACATAGGGCTTGAACTCACTACCCCGAGATCAAGAATTGCACACTCCTTCAACTGAGCCAGCGGGGCGCCCCTATGTTATCTTAATGATGCGTACCACAGTGGCATTTTAAATGCAGAAACAGGCACAGAGAGGTTGGGTAATTCGCTGTGTCACACAGCAAGTGAACAGCAGAATCAGGATTGGTGCCCAGTGAGTCTGAACCCGAAGCCCCTGTTGGGCAAGGTGGGTTCAGGGTGGGGTCAGGGAGAGCAGGCAAGCATCCTCGCTTCCTCTCTTCCTGATCACTAACCTGAACCTGGGCCTTAGACGGGCTCCCCTTCCTGAGGCTGAGCATCTCTGTTCCTGAGGAGAGAAAACCTCGACCCTTCAGGTCTGTGTCCTGAAAGAGGCTGGATGAGTCACCACGAGGTGTCCTCCCTTGAGATGTTTCCGGAATGCTTCCTTTGTGCGTGCCCGGAGGACAGGAGTCTGAAGGTCCCGTGATCCTGTGGTGCACTTCACACTCACGCTTCGGTGCTTGTTCTTGAACATAGGAGTGTGTGTGCGTCTGCCGTGTGAACACGCAGCGCCCGGTCCCCTTTATGCTGTGGCCCTGTCTCCTGTCGCTTTCTCCACCCTCTGCTGAGCCCAGAATCCTGCCACCTGGGCTGTGATCTGGGGGCTTGACAGTCGGCTCTGAAGAGCTGAGTGAGGCAAATTTGCCTCTTGAGAACATTAATCCAAGGAGCAAGTTATTAAGTTTGAAGACATACGCATATAATTTACATTTCCATAATCATAACACGCTGCCTCCAGCAGTCATCTGCTGATGGATGGTATCTGAGCCGTGCCGTCTGCTGGGTCAGATCGAGATTGCAAGGATCTGACTCCGTGAACGCACGCGAGCCCTAGGTCGGGTCTCACCAGCAAACACACGGTAACAAGCGTGGGAGCGCGTGCTCTGATCACTGCTCTGCCTGTCATGGTCTTTTCCTAGACCTCACATTGTTTCCTTTTTAGCCACAGCTCACCGAATTCTCCGGGGACAGGCACTGTGCCATATAGGGCTCCTCTACCTAGAGAGAGAGTGGAGTTACGATCTTCATTCTACAGGAGAGAAACAGATGAACAGAGAGGGTCAGTAACCTGTGTGAGGTGGCACAGCCACTGAGCAGTTGGTTCAGGAGACTGGCTGACTGTGCGGGCTGCCATGCAGGAGACAGGCATGGGGGACAGTCACCAACTTGCACAAGCAGAGCACGTTGCTTTAAGGTGGGTGTTGGATGTGGTTTTCCACCCACAGCAGCTGCTTGTGAGGAGCAGAGCCATCCAGCCACGGTCCCACTGGAGGAATGTCTGTCTCCCCAGCCCTCGGCTCCCTTGGAGGTCCCCGCTGCCCATGGTAACGCGGAGTTGTGGTGGACCTCCTGCCGCACCTCGGATGCTCTGTCTGTCCTTCTGGTGTGGTCCCTTCCGGCTGGCAGGGAGCCTCAGAGCCCCCAGGCTCAGGATCTGGTTCAAGGACCTGGTAGCAGCCTCAGCCCACACAGTCCTGGGGACTCGCTCCCTGAGAGCTGCCTGGACTCGGTCCCTCTGTATCCCAAAGCCCCCGATCTCTTTGCTCATGACTTGTGACTGTCATGGGTAAATACAGCCTTTCCTTCTAGATGGAGCCACCAACCAGAAGACACTGAAGTTGCCTCGTGGGGCAGGACCTCAGCAGTCAGTGGGTTCAAGCTGCTCACTGCTGGTTGGCAAAACCGGGGCCCACGAGAGGAGGGACATGGCCCCGGGCCACCCAGCGAGCCCGTGGCGCACTGGGGACACGCCTGGGGCTCGGTTTCCTGGCCGGCGTGCCTGCTAGTTTTTTTGTGCCACGGAGGTTTGCTTCGTCCAGAGGAGCTGCTGGCTCTTCTGAGGGACGAATGGCCGGGCACAGCCGAGGCACAGCTGGCGCCCGAGCCTGGGGTGGCCGTGCGCGTGCAGGGCTGGGCCATCGGCCAGCTCTCCCTGGGAGCTCACTTCTCTGCAAACTGGCAGGTGGCTGTGTGGAAAAAATGGAGACAAAAAGGCAGTGAGAAGACAGAAACCAGCTTCTTAGACCGTCGTCCTCCTCCTCGCCTACCCCCCGTGACACACACGTCTTGGTTGAAAAGTGCAGTGGGCCGTGCCGTCTGTGGGGTGTCCTTGGTCCCGGCACCCAGGACCTATCCTGGGAGCCTGCCCTCGGGTGGCAAGCGCTGTTTCGGGAATCCTGGGCTTGTTCAGTGTTGGAGGACTTCTTGCTCTCCAAGACCCCCCTGGAAACCCACATTGACCCAAAATGCCAGCAATCGGAGGTTTTGGATGGGTCTCTGCTTGAGTGGCCCTCAGATTTCCCGGCCCCTCGGTCTCGTGGTGGGGACACCGAGGTGCACGGGGGCGCGGGGGGGGGGGCTGCCCGGGGCCTCCTGATGTCCTTGGCTGTGTTTTCCGTACTCGTTCCCCCTGTGTCCCTTCCCACGTCGGGCTCCCAGGGGCCCCTGCTGTAAGATACCAGAGGCGCGGGAGACTCGGTGACCTCCCAGGCCCTCCCCGGCGCCCGCCCTCCGTGGTCGTCTCATCAAAGGCACTCACTCACCTCCTTTCCGTTCTCAAGGTTGCTGCCTGCCTATTTATAGAACCGACCAGGAGAATTCCACTCTGGCCCGCGGTGCAGAATCCAAACCGCGCTCTCTGCCGCCCGCTGCTTGTGTAACTCGCGGGACGAAGCTTTTCTGCACCTGGTCTCCCTTCTCAGCGCAGACACGCGGGCAGGAGCGGCGAGTGGGCTCGGCCCTGCTGAGCTCCTAGTGCGTGCAAAGGCCCCGGACCTCCCGCGCGTGGTCTCCTGGAATCCCTAGCACCCTGAGAAGTGGGCGATATTCTTTCGCGGTGCTGCTTTAGACGGGACGGCCGGCCCCGGGACTCCTGACTCACAGGGGACAGAAGTACGGCCTGCAGTGCCCTCACGGGGGAGGGAATCCTGGATGGGGAAGCGGGGTCAGGAAGGCACGGGGGCCTCATGGGTGTCTGCTGAGGCCGCCGCTGCCCTGCGATCCCCTTCCCTGTTTGCTCCCCCAGAGGCCTGCTTGCTCCCTGGCCTCTCCAACCTGTGCCTCAAACTTCACCCAGGTTCTCCCTTCCCAGCTGTCTCATCAGGGCAAGTCCCGGGGACGTGCTAAAGGAGCACCAGATCTGTCCCCGCTCATCTGCTCAGAAATGCTTTCTAAAAGGAGCCTTTTGGGGAGCGACCATTTTCTGATTATCCCTCCAGCGGGGACTGGCATGCGTGCATTTATTTATTTTTTTAATAATTTTTTATTATGTTAGTCACCATACAATACATCATTAGTGTTTGATGCAGTGTTCCATGATTTATTGTTTGCGTGTAACACCCAGTGCTCCGCGCAATACATGTCCTCCTTAATACCCATCACTGGGCTCACCCATCTTCCATCCCCCTTCCTTCTGAAACCCTCAGTTTGTTTCTCAGAGTCTGCAGTCTCTCATGGTTCATCTCCCCCTCTGATTCCGCCCCCTTCATTTTTCTTTTCCTTCTCCCAGTGTCCTCCATGCTATTCCTTATGTTCCACAAATAAGTGAAACCGTATGATAATTGACTTTCTCTGCTTGACTTATTTCACTCAGCATAATCCTCTCCAGTTCCATCCATGTCGATGCAAATGTTGGGTATTCATCCTTTCTGATGGCTGCGTAATATTCCATCGTGTATATGGACCTTATCTTCTTTATCCATTCGTCTATTCAGAGGACTGGCATTTAGCTGTGGACTCGAGGGACCCGGCGGCTCCCGGCTTACCCTTCCTCCTCCGGGAGAGCCTCAGACGTCCAGCCGGGGGTCCCCACTGTGGGCGAAAGCTCTTCCCTTAGTCCCTTTTGTCTGTCCAGAGTACTGGGGAGTCAGGAGAATGCAGTCTGGGGCACATCCAGGCAAGCTTGGGGGAGTCAGAGAGGCCTTTTTGAGGCATATTCTTGTTTTCTGAGATGAAAAGCAGTGTATCCTCATTCTGGAATGTTTGGAAAATACTGAGAAACAGGAAGAACAAAATGATAATCACCCATAATCCTGCCGCCCAGAGAGACACTGTTGGCGTGTTGGCACATTGCTCCTCAGTTTTGTTTTGTTTTGCTTCTCCTGTGTGATTGTATCTCTTCCTCACTGAGGTCTTACTATAAGATACGATGGGTATCCTTTGGCCCCGCTGCACAGTACAGCATATCACGGATCCGCAGCAGTACGTACGCTCGTAATCATTTATAAATATGATTTTAACGACAGCGTGAGCTTCGTGTGATCAGGCTGTAGCCCCCCAGTCGTGGGGTCAGCTGTTGATCCTCGTGCTAAGTGACTGTCCCTCGATAAAGAGCATCATCTCAGCTCCAGGTGCCCCACAGGAGAGCAGAGGGGCCAGTCTGTGTGTCCGCCCCGGGCGGAGAGCGCGGGCTCTCCTCTCCTCCTGGTGCCTCCGTCCCCAGACTGGGAAACGTAGAATAAAGGTGGGGTCCATACTCCAAATCAGTTGCTATGGAAAAGGAACCCCTAACTCCCAGTGTGTAGGCAGGCGATTTCCCTCTATTTCTTCATCTGAAGAATGGACCTCTCTCCCGACGAGATTGGATTCCATAAGGATTTCGGGAGGCGACAAAGCATGCCAGGTACAGAGCAGAGTGTCTGACACAGACAGGCTCTTCATAAATGTCTGGCCATCATTATCAGTCGTTGGATTTCTAAGACCACCCCCAGGTTCCGCGAGGGCGCACAGGTTCAGCGTGTAGTTGTACTTACGGCTAAGATTGATGACAGTTACAGGCACCTGGGGGGCTCAGTCAGTTGAGTGTCTGCCTTCGGCTCAGGTCATGATCCCAGGGTCCTGGGATGGAGCCCCGCATCGGGCTCCCTGCTCAGTGGGGAGTCTGCTTCTCCCACTCCCTCTACCCCCTGCCCCTCGTCCTCTCACGCTCTCGTTCTCTCTCAAATAATAAAATCTTTTAAAAAAGAGATTTACGATAACGAAAGGATACACAGCAAAATGAGCTCAGGGAACAGGTGCAGGCGGCGAAGTCTGTAGGGAAGCAGGCACAAGCTTCTGAGTCTCCCTCCGCTGCAGGGTGAGCCCGGGATGAGCTGGGGATTGTCCACCAGGGATGCTCATTGGGGAGTCAGTGCCAGGGTTTTTACTGGGGTCCCCTCTGCCTGGACCCACATTCCGGACCCGCACATAGTCTGCGCAAGGAACCTAGGCATGGTGAGCTAGGTTCGGGCACGGGAGGAGCACTCGATCCACGTTCCCAGGTGCCAGCCAAGCAGGCCTTCCTAAGGAGGCAGTCTTAGGCCTGCTGTGTTAACTCTTTACTGCACAGCCATGCGGAGAGATCGAATTTCTTACGTTGGGACCACTTCAGGATAGGGGTGGGAGGGATGTCCTCATTTCCATAGGACAAAAATTGAGGGCCAGAGGAGAAAACAAAAATGGGGGTGGGGGGTGACTCAGGGCTGGCCTCCTGCTCCCGGTGTGAGGTCCTGAGAGAGGTAAGTTCTGGGTACTGGGAGGGGTGTCCCTCACTGCCCCCTTCCTGCTAACCCTGTACCCCTCCCTCTCTCTCCCCAGGCTCTAAAGGGCTCCAAGAAGCTGGTGCTGTCCGTGTACTCCGCAGGGCGCATCCCTGGGGGCTACGTCACCAACCACATCTACACGTGGGTGGACCCACAGGGCCGCAGCATCTCCCCGCCCCCGGGCCGCGGCAGCACCCCGAGGCAGCGCGAGGGCGACTCCAGGAGCGCCCTGCACCTCCTGCAATGCGGGGATGAGAAGAAGGTGAGCTGCCTGGCCTCGGCCGTGGCAGGCCGGCCTGGGGCGGAGCGCCGGTCCCCCGAGACCCCGTTCTCCCTGCCAGACCCAAAACGGGGACACTTGGGGCTTGGTTCTTTCGGGGCTCCGTTCTTCTCTCAAGGCCCTACCGAAGGGTTTGATCTTGTCGTCTTTTCTTTCTGACCCATGTGATGTGTGTTCTGATAGACGCTAAGATCCTGCCCCCAAAGAGCCCAAAGACTGTGACTTAGATCAGGTCATTTATTTCTCCCGGACAGGGGACAGCGGGGGCTGGCGCGGCCACTCTGGTCCCCGTCTTATTCTGGGGCCCTCCCTCAGTCCCCTGGGCTCTTGCCCCTTCTGATGCTTGAAGCTGCTCTACGCCAGGTCTCCATTCCAGCCCCTGGAGTGGGAAAGCGGGGAGAGACAGCTCAGCGCCCCCCCTTTAAATTCAGCACGATCGGCTTCTCCGCAGTCAGACCCCAGGCTCCGCAGGGGACCCTCTGCCGCTCCGTGTCGCGGGTTGTCCGGAACAGGAACTGGTCGCCTCGTACCCAGCGAGAGTTGACGGGGCATGGGCAGTTCCGGACCCAGAGTGGAGGAAGGAGCTCAGGGTGCGCCTTGTGGGGGAAAGGGGTTTCCCCCGGGTCAGCTCTCTGCCTCTTTCCAGATGCAGGCTCGTGGCCCGCGAGCACCGTGGGTGTGATCACCCGAAGACGGGGCAGGGGCATCGAAGCCCTCCTCCCCTCATATCGTGACCGTTTCTATAGATATATAGATATATATATATAAAGGCCAAGAGATGATTCCCCGAGTTTTTGAGTGTCACCGTGGGTGCGGGAAATCTCTCTGGGACCTGCCCTTCTGTCCCTGGGCCCAAAGCTCACCGGGCTTTCACGCTCTTCTCTCTGGTGTCCTGGAATTGCCTAATATCCCACATCATGGCGACCAGACTCCCTGACTTCCCGCGCCAACCTTCAGCACTCCTCGCCCGACGCCAGTGGACCCACACCTTCTAGGGACAGAGTGCTCAGGGCGGTGGTGGATGTGAAAATCCCACATGTCGCTAAGTGACGTGGGACAAGCACCGGACGCTGTCCCCTGAAGCTGCTTCTAGCGTTGCAGCCGTTTCCGGTAGCGCTGTTCTCCGCACTGAAGTGCGGAGCCGTCCCGTGAGGCTGAGGGAAGGAACAGAAGGGAAGAGCAGATGTAACTCTCTGGGAGTCAGATCCATCTGCTCTCAGGTTATGGTCACGTCCTCAGAGGCGAAGAGGGGCAAGGTGCAGCAGGGCGCATGGCTCCGGGCTCCCAGTCCCGAGTGGCCCTCAGCCTCCACAACTGCAGTGACCTGGAACACGCTGGTCGGGGGTGGGTTACACGGGAGAGCGTCAGTACGACCGGGAGGGTAAGACACTGGAGCCAGGCTGCCTGGATTCAAATCTCGGCTCTGCTGCTCGCCAGCTGTGTGACCTTGGAGAAGTGGCATAACTGCTCTGAGCCTCGGTCTCCTCTGCGAGAGGGACACGGTGGTAGGGGCTGCTCTCCCCACCACTGTGTGCGTGTCGCGGCAGTGCGGATGTCGGTGCTGGGCACTGGTACACTCGCAGTGCCTGGATCAGTGCCTGGCACAGCGTAGGCGCTCAGTACTTATCACATGAATGCCTGAATCAAAACGAAAACACCTTGCCAGCAGCCTGGGCCATGGTAGCAACTCAATAAATGCTTGCTGGGTGGGAATCTGAGTCCCATGCGATCCGACCCTCGCACACTGTTCTTGGCAAAGTCACAGAGGAGGACGTGGCCATCTGTTTCCCCGGTTGGCATTGTTGTGGGAGCATAAACAGCTGCCACTGTGTGCCCTTGGGGGCTGCTGCTCAAGCCATTGCTCTCCAGGGAGGAGAGGCACGTTCTCTGTCTCTGTCACCTCTCCTTCAGCCACAAGGGAGGTGATGCTCATCCCAGCTCAGCAGGTGTCAGGCCTTCCTCTCTGGGGTTCTCCAGGTTAGCTGGGGCCGTTGGGGCAGAGCCTGCCAGGCCCCCTGTGCCGGGAAACACGATGGCTTAGCGGCAGGGGGGTAGACTCCCCGGGCTCTGCGCTTTCTTTTAAATTGTGGCGAAACACACATCCCATCTGTCATATCTTCTTCACCATCCTAAGTGGTACCAAGTTCAGTGGCATGAAGTGTGTGCACACTGCTGTGTGACGCCCTCTCCAGGATGCTTGTGCTCTTGCCAAACTCAGACCCATTAAAGGACAGCCGCCCTGCCTTCGTCTCTTCACGCCCCCGCCGGCCACCGGTCTGCTGCGCCTCTCTCAATGGGAGCACTCCAGGCGCCTCGCCTGAGTGGAGAGACGGTGTCTTGTCTTTTCCTGACTTGTTTATTTCACTTTGCCTTCGGGACCCTCGTGTTGGTCCTGGTTGTAGCACGTGACGAGATTTCTCTCTCTCTCTTTTTTTTAAAAAAAGATTTCATTTATTGACTTGACACAGAGAGAGAGAGAGAGAGATCACAAGTAGGCAGAGAGGCAGGCAGAGAGAGAGAGGAGGAAGCAGGCTCCCCACCAAGCAGGGAGCCTGATATGGGCCTCAATCCCAGGACCCTGAGATCATGACCTGAGCCGAAGGCAGAGGCTTTAACCACTGAGCCACCCAGGCACCCGATTCTCTCCTTTTTAAGCCCGATAAACGTCCCACTGTCCGGAGGGACCGCATTTTGTTCACCTAGGTGGTGTCACCCTGTTGGCGCTTGTGGATGAAGCTGCTGTGGGTGGGTGTGCAAGTGTTTCTCAGAGTCAGTCCTTCTGGGGAAATACCCAGAAAGGCCGTGACTGGAGCATATGGTGGTTGTATCTTTAATGCTTTCAGAAAGCTCCGTCCTGTTTTCCCATAGTGGCTGCACCAATTTACATTCCCCCCTGACAGGGCACGAAGGTTCCAGTTTCCCCACAGCCTTGTCAACACTTAGTATTTTCTGGGGTTTGTTTGTTTGTTTGTTTGTTTGTTTTGGTGGTAGCCATGATCTAATGGGTGTGAGCTGGTAAGGGTCTTCCCCGTCTTCCTGTCGGAACTTGGTGCTTCAGCAGAACAATGGCGGTGCCCGACAGCACCCCCCTGGGAGGGCTGGAGTTCAGGGGCAAGGCCAGATCTGTCTTTTTACCTGCCCTCTGTCCTGACATCACCCTGCTCCACCTTCCCAGTGTGAGGAGCCCAGAGGTGGCAAGCCGATGTGATGCTTGCTCCATAAAAGGGACCGGGAGGTTGCTGTGGTGTGTGGAGGAGGGAGATCCTGCCAGCTAGAGATTTGAGAGGGCTTCCTGGAAGAGGTAGCCTTTGGAGTTGGGCTGCATGGGATTGGCAGGAACGGTGGTCCAGGCAGAGGGAAATGTGTGGCAGTGCAAGGGGGGTTAGAAAGAACTAGATGGGTCTTGGGAACCCCCCCCCACTGGTGTCACCTGAGAGTTACAGTTGGGGCACAGAGTGCGGGGTGGGGTGGCGGGCTGGGAGTGTGTGTGCCCCGGAAACATTTTCCCGTAGGCGGCAGGGACTCACTGAGTGTCCTCCTGGCTGGCAGGGAAACAAGGGTGACATCGATTCCAGGTCTGCAAAGATCTTTACGAGAGTGGGAAGAAAAAGGGGTGCTGTGAGCCCCCCTTCAAGGGAAGTGGGACAGGTTGCAGTAAACAGAAAACCAAAAGAGCCCCTGGATCCAATCATGATATTTCTGGTTCTAGAAGATGAAGCTCAAAGGTGGGAAATAGACCTTGGAGGAAGCTTCCAGTGCTCTGATGGCCTTCTCCCTGTGTGGATTTCAAAGTGAGATTGCTCTTGACCTGGGGCGCCGGGGGCGAGCTCACTCTTTCACATGGCTTGAAGCAGAAGGTGGTTTGAACAGGGATGGGGCAGGGGAGAAGGAAGAGCGGGGTGGGTTGCGGGGCGGAGGGGATGAGCGTAGTGTTTATCGGTCCCGCACTCCCCACTCGCCTGCCGCTGGTTCTGAGCTGTGGGGCACAAACATCTGTTCTTGGGTTCTTAGTTGGAAGGGGCAGTCGCTGTGGGAGGGCACGTGCAGAACACCCCACAGAAACGAAGAAGGGCTTTCAGAAGAGGCTCTTTGGCTTCTGTCGTTTCCACAGGCCACACGTATGTTGTCACCCTCTTTTTCTGGAGAGGGGTTATGAGTTGGGTGAGGCACGCCAACAGCCAGAGCGAGAGAACCCCAGACTCCCAGCGGCTTACCCCTGCACTGACATTTTCAGATTTCGGTGCGGTTTCATAGAATCGTTTGTCTCTGAAGCCAGATCTATAGAGTATTTGCAGATCATAGTAGTTATTCCCATTTTCCAGATGAGAAAATGGAGGTGCAGAAAGACTGAATGAATTGCTCCAGCCTACACAGCCGCTGGGTGGTGGGGCCAAGTTGTCCTCAGATCCTAAGTCCTGTCTCCTTACCTTCTGGTGCCTGAAGGGGAAGGGTCGACCCCGCCTCCTCCATTGTCCTCTGGCTCTGGCTCTTCAAGCCTGGCCTGCGCACAGCCTCAGGAGAGGCCCCCTCTGGCCTGGCTGCTCGCTGCGCCAGGAGTCTTGGTCAGCACCTGGGAACCGCTCAGGGGAGCAGTGGGAACAGCCGACAGCAAGGCTCAGGTGTCACCCACCTGGGTCGTTATTCCCTGAGCAAACTGGCAAGTCCTATTCCATCGCGGTGTCTTTGGCCCTCGGCCCCAACTCCAGGCTGAGTGACCAGAGCCCGCTGCAGTGGTGGCCACTCCCCCAGACTCACTTCACCAGCCACAGAGACAAAAGGCGTCCTGCCCCTTGGCTCGGGCTGAAGCCCAACCTGGTACAGAGGGAGCAGGGACTTTGGGCCTGGGTTTGAAGCCTGGTTCCTGAACTTCCTGACCGTGTGACCTTAGACAAGTCACTTAGCCTCGGGTTAGTCATGTAAGCTTCCCTATCCACGGTACAGGGATAGCCATGGTGGCCACGTGGGACTGTTTCAGGGCTTAGTGATCAAGTGCAGAAGTGTGGCACACAGTGCCCGGGAGCCTGGGGCATAGTCATTCCTTCCAGTGACAGCCATCATGTATCAAGTGCCGACTAGGTGCTGCGAACCTTTTGTATCTTTTACCCTGAAATGTTTACTGAGTACCTACAGTGGGCCAAAAACTGTTCCGAGTGTTGGGAACACAACAGCGAATAGCCAAGGATGACCGCCTTGAAAGGTTTAATGTTCGTGTGTGTGCATGTGTGAGTGTGTGTTGAAATAAGTGATATACAGTATATAGAAAAGGGCCTGGGGCAGTATATGAGTGGGCTGATTCTAGGGAGGGGCAGGCAGGGCCTCGTGGAGAAGGTGACGTAGGATCTGAGGTCCATGAAGGAGTCGTCGTGCATGTATCCACCCTGCCCGCAGCCGAATGTCCAGGCTACGGGAAGCCTTGAGGATTGTGGGGCTAGGTGGCCCCAGGTATGGTTTGTTAGTAAGTCTGTCCTTCCTCTTGTTGGCTTTTGTCTTTGGCTTGTTGCTTCAAGCCTCAGAATGGCAGCTGCAGCTCCTGCCATCACAGCTGTGTCCAAAGCAGAGTGGAAGCAGGGCAGGCAGGCAGAAGGCCCTTCTCACCCTGTGCCTCTTTCTTCTCTGAGGAGAGAATCGGTCCCAGCCTCCACCAGCAGATGTCGTCCATTGTGTCTGTTGGCCAGAACTGGCCCAGCTACCCACGATCCTGGCAGAGGGGAACAGGCTTGACCCAGCCTGACTTCATCTCCGGGGGCTGCTCTGTTGCTTCCTGGATAGGGTCAGGGTTGTAGGGCAAAGCAGCAGGAAGGGGGCGGGGGGCGTGGCAGTGCCTGTCCCAGGTACTTTGTCGGACTCTCAACTTACTGATGGGAAAAACTGAAAATCAGAGAAGTGGGTCCTGCACCCTGGTTTCCCAGCAGTAAAGGGCAGACGCAGAATTTGAATTCAGGGTCGTGGGAGGCAACACAGCATGCTGGTTAAATGCCTAGGCTAGCCAGCTGCTGACTGTGTGGCCTTGGCCACATCATTTCACCCCTCTGGCCTCGGTGTCCTCATCCGGAAAATGGGCATAACAATAGAAACCACAGAGGACGAGAGAGGATTAAATGGGGGCAATGCAACCAGTGCCTGGGATTCAGGAAATACTCAGTACGTTTAGTGACTAATTAATTTAACGAGTTATTCATATTATCGGTGGGAGTGGCGTTCTCACCATGCAGCTCAGTGCCCTTTCCCGTAGGTGAATTTTTTTCCTGCCAAACACTGGTTGAATTCCAGCAAGTGATTGAGGCAGATTACCCTGTGGTTGATAGGACTGTTATTACAGCTCTGTGATACAGGCTCTGTTTTATTCCCGTGTAATGGATTTATGGGGAGGTGGTGGGGAGGCGGGGAGGTCTGTTTCCATCCTCAGCGCTCAGAGGGGGCTGCTGCAGACAGCGCTGCCATCTGGCTGTTGTGGGGCTCCTCTTGGCTCTCCCCTCCCAGAATCTTTTGGGCTTGGGGCTGGGGAGTGCAGGTGGGGGTGGTGGGGGAGGGACTGACTCCAGGCCACCCCATGAACTGGGCTGGAGCCTTGGTGTGTGGACCCCAGGCCCTGAAGGCAGAGCATGGAGGAACGGGTGCGTTCTGCAGGCATGGCAGGGGATAGGCTGGGAGCTGCACACTCTCTCCTCAGCCGGTCTCACTGACCTCCCCCAGATCTGGGCCCCGCCTCCCCCACTCCCACCTCAAGGTCCACACCTTCTCCTGAGGATTTCAGGAAGTGGCCTGCTCTGCTGGCCAGTAGTCTTCCTCAAATCCCAATGAATCTGAGCGGTTCTCTCTTTCACCTAAAGCCCAGTCTTCTAGGCCTGGCTGGCTAAGCTTGTCCCTTCCCCTCCTTCCCCGCCTTGCGTTCGCCAAACAGAACCCTGCGGGACACCTGGAGGCTGTGCTCTGTCCGGGTTCTGAGCTTTTGCCTGCTCGCTGCCCCCAGAATACTTGCCTTCCCCCCTCCCTTTCCCTGGCTGCCCCCCCCAGGCCTTCACGGCTCAGCTCGGAGGTCATATTTCTGGGATGCTCTGCCTGAGGTCAGGTTCCCCCGGAATGGACTCTGAGACCAGGATTTCCCTGAGGAGGTTTCTGGGGGAGTGTCTGTGGTGGACAGAATGATGACCCGAGGCGCCCGCCGCCCCTTCCCTGGACCCTGGGAAGATGTCTCCTTCCTTGACCAAAGACACTTGGCAGATACGGTTACGGGAAGGCTCTGGAGATGAGGAGAGGCTCCTGTATTCTCTGGTGGGCCCAGTGCCACCCCAGGGTCCTGAGAAGCGGGCAAGAGGGTGTGAGTCAGCAAAAGAGGGTGTGCTGCCCGGAGCAGAGAGAGGTGGGAAGGCGCTACCCCACTGGCCTGGAAGATAGGAGGAAGGGGTCGTGAGCCAAAGAAGGCAGGTGGTCTCTGGAAGCTGAGGGAGACAAGGAAACCGTTCCCCCTAAGAGCCTCTAGAAGGAATTCAGTCTTGTCTACTCACTGTAGACTTCTGACCTCCAGGACTCGTGAGATAATAAATCTGTGCTGCTTGAAGATGCCAAGTCTGTGGTCGTTCGTCACCGCAGCAGTGCCCTGGTTTGACGCTGGTAACGGGCACAGGGGCCACGGGACTGGGCAGCGGGCGCAGTGGCTGTGACGCCAGCCCTGCCCAGGCCTCGGCTGGTCCTGCCGGAGGGCTGGGGGTGTGCTGGGCCCGCAGGGTGGTCCGGAGTTGAGGCAGGTGGGGCATTCGCCTGCACTCTTCTCCTGGTCCTTGGATGGGAGCCGCTCCGGGGCCGGGGGGCGGGGGGGTGGGGGGTGTGAGCCACCAGCAGCCACCACTCCGCGCCCTGGGGACAGGACCCCGTCACCTGCTCCTGTGCTCTTGTGCCCAGCACAAGGCCCACACTTGTGGGGCTGGCTGAGCGAGTGGAGTGGACACCAGCCACAGCTCAGGTGCATGGCCTGCCCTGGTGTCTGAGGCAGCAGCGTCGGGGAGGACCCCTCGGCCTTCCTTCCAGGGCACCCCTGGCTGTGCAAGCGAGCCCCGTGGCTGGCCGGCCGGGGCCCCCGGGAAGATAAGAACAACAGCCGGTGTTTTTTGTTTTTTGTTTTTTTAAAGATTTTATTTATTTATTTGACACAGAGAGAGAGAAATTACAAGTAGGCAGAGAGGCAGGGAGAGGAGGAAGCAGGCTCTCTGCTGAGCAGAGAGCCTGATGCGGGCTCGATCCCAGGACGCTGAGATCATGACCTGAGCCGAAAGCAGAGGCTTTAACCCACTGAGCCACCCAGGCGCCCAACAGCCGGTGTTTTCTGAGTGCCTCCGCCGTGCCGGCCACGATGTTGAACGCTCCAGGTGTGCGGGGCCACTCAGCCGCTCACAGCGATCCAGGGAGGGGGGCGTGACTGCTTTCCCGTCTGTGGAGACAAGAAGGCAGAGGCAACCGCGCCGCGTGGCACACCCAGCAAGTGCCGCTGCTGGGAGGGACGCCCAGAGGTCTGGGTCTGGAACCGGCTCCCGTAAGCAGCACGCTGTCCCCCCCGGGGGCCCACACCTGCGCCTGATCGTGATCCCAGACAGGGCAGGCCTCGAACCCGTGCCACCTCGCAGCCGCAGCCCTGCACTGGGCCGGGAGGGGCAGATCACAAGGGCTGGGTCGTCAGGCCCATCCTCAGAGCCGGCCGTTTCCAGACACCCATCTCTCTGACACTGCTGGATGACTGGATGACCGTTCCCAAGTGCCCCCCGAGAGCAGCGGGGGCCTCCCAGATGCTCTCCTTTCTAATGTGGTTTTCCTGTGGGGGAGCAAACCGGGAGCCGACTCTGGGCTGAAGGGGCTGGGCCACCCCCAGAGCCTGCGGTCCTGGAACCAAACGCCCCAGAGGCACTCCGCCTGTTGGGCTCTTCCTGAAGTCTGGCGGCCTGCAGGGGTCAGCTGTGGCTGTGTGGTCTTGTCTGGTTTTGTCATGTGCAAAAGGGAACCAACACTGGCTAACGTTTGTCAAGCCTTCACCGTGGCCCAGACACTAGCCTGCGTTTGTCTCTTACTGCGACCCTTTCCCTAGAAACCTTATAAGGCTATTTTCATATTCCTTTTGTGGGTGAGGAAGCAGAGGCACAGAGAGATTAAGTATCTTGCCTAAGATCACACAGCGGGCCCCCCCATCGGGCAGTTTGGATCTGAGTCTGTCTCCCTCACCACTTCCACCCAGGGTGGTTGAAGAATTAAGTGGGATAATACATGTAAAAAGCTTCAGATGATGGCACAGAGCCCTCAGCAGCTCTTACATGAGTCACTTTGCGGAAACAGAAAGCTGGTGGCTTTCTGGAACTCCGTGACACCCGCCTTCCCCTGATGCCCACAGGTACCCGTGCCCCTCGCTGTCCTGTGGGCAGTCAGACTGTGTTCTCTCTGGGTCCCTTCCATGTCCCGGTCTTAACCTGCGGAGGGATGTTTTCTTCCCTTTTGGGGTAGGTTCCAGGTCTTCTGGTGCAACTTCTCCTTTTCCGTAATTCTTCTTTTATACTCAAGGCACATTTAACCCGTGTGTTCCTGCAGGCCCCTTCATGGATTATGAGGCCTTCCAGAATCTGCCCCCAGCCTCCCCTGCCTGTCCCCTAACCCCCCAGCCACCCCTCAGTGCTCCCCGCCTCGGCCACAGCGACTCACACCCACCATCCTATCCTTAGCAAAGCGTGCCCCCTGCTGCTGAGCGTGATGCGTGCTGACCTTGGGAAGGCCTTCTCACCCCTGCCCTGCCCCTGCCCGGTTGACTTCTGCTCACCCTCCGATCTCATCAGAGATGTTACCTTCTCCGGGAAGCCCCCCAGCCACCACCCTCGCCCCCGGGCAGGACCTCGTACCTTGTCTGCTTCGTCGTGGCCCCTGAGCCACCCTGTCGTGCTGTGATCACACTGTCCTGTGAAGGTCGGCTTCCTGGTCTCTGTGCCCTTCTGCGGAGACTCTTGGGAGCAGGAGTGGTCTGGGTCGTCTCTTGGCCCCCTGGTCGAGCACTGGGTCCACACTCGCCAGGTGCTCCCCACGTTTCTAGAAGGAAGGGCAGCTAAGACACACTGCCGTGGGCCGCTGGGATGGGTGGCAGAGCAGGGGACTCCGGGGGGCGGGGGACCCCAGCTCATGGGAGATCCCCAGGGAGGCAGAGTGGACTTAGCCTTGATGCTAAGGAGGATGGAAGGTGAAGGAGTCTGGGGCCAGAACAGACTGTCCCTGGATGAAGGGTGTGGTGAAGGGCCGCTGTGGGGTCTGTGGTCCCCACGGTGTGGAGCACAGGTGGAAACGTGAAATGTCACACCATCCTAGAGAGCTCTAGAGGTCACCTCGTTCATCGCCTTGCATTTCCTGTGCTTACAGCTGTGGCCCCGGGAGGGAGAGGGACGTCCCCAAGGTCACTCAGCAAGTTGGAGGCAGAGCTGGGGCAGGGGATCTGGAATGTTCCAGGCCTGAATCGTATGCCCTTTGGGATAGGCCAAGGACGCCAGAGCCTGCTATGCTGCCCCCCACGACATCCACGTCCCCCTCTAGGCCCTCGAATAGCGAGCGATCTCCTGTCCGTCCTGCAGGTGAACCTGGTGCTGGAGGACGGCCGGTCCCTGGGCCTCACAGTCCGCGGGGGCGCCGAGTACGGCCTGGGCATTTACATCACCGGCGTGGACCCGGGCTCAGCTGCGGAAAGCAGTGGACTCAAGGTGAGCGGCCCGACTCCTTAGGCTGGGGACAGGCACCAGGGCTGCACACGCAGGGGTGAGGGAGGGGAGGAGCTGCGTGGCGCTCTTCGCAGCTGATTTCGGTCGGACCCGCAGCGGGTGGTCAGCACCTCCCCTCCTTGAGGCCTGGTCGCAGCCGGGAGCCCCCCAGGCTGCATGCATCCAGTTCGCGTCAGGAAGCAGTAGGAGCCGTGCCCGCACCTCCGAAGCCCGTCCCCCAGCCGTCCTCGGAGCAGGGCAGCCTCCCCCGTGGCGCTGGGCAGCGGGCCAGCTAGCTCTTCGGGACCGCTGCTTTGCAAACACCACTGGCGGCCGCAGTGGCCCTGACCTCTGGTCCACCGTGGAGCATGGAGACGGAAGAGCGGAGAAAGCGGGAGCTGGCTTGGGCTCGCACCCAGGGGCTCCCGGCTGCCAGTCCGTCAGGGCAGCCAGCAATCATTGAAATAGTATTGTTAGCTCGCGCTTCAGAGAAGGCTGCCTGCGTGCCAGGTCCTGGTAATTGACTTCACACATATCCCATTGACCCCCAGGCCGCCCCCGGGGGGGAGGTGGCTGTGACCCACATTTTCCAGTTGTCGAGGTGGACGCGTAGAGAAGGCGAAACCGGCTTGCCAAGGTCCCGTTGCTGTCGGGCGCCGCACGGAACCCAGGCCGTGTCTGTTCTGCAGCCCGTGGCCCTAGCCGCTACGCTATGCCACCCTGCCAGAACGTGCTCGGGGCTTTGGGGGGACAATGACAGCGAGCGAGGCAGGGACGAGGACCTGGGGCCCAGGAGACAGACACCTAAGTAAGTGTCGGCGTGTGTGGGGGCTAAATCCTGATGTCAGGGAAGCCAAGGCAGCAGCGGTGGGAGCAGTGACTGTGGGCACAGGTGGCACCTGAGCCCACCTTGCAGAATGAGACAGGTTGGGGGTAGAGGGGCTGGGGAGAAAGGGGGTGCCCCTGAGGAAGCCAGAGGGTTTGACCGTGGATAACCAGATGGCCAGGGAACGAACACGAAATGAGGTTCTTCACAATCTCGGCTTCTTTAAGGAGAGACGATGCAGTTGGAAGAGCTCTGGGCTTGGAGTCTGGAAGATTGGGTTCGAATCCCAGCTTCGGTGTTTTTGCTTTAATAGCTGGGTGACCCTGGGGAGCCCTCCAGCTGCCCACACTTCCCTTCCCTTTCCCAGCTGAGCATCGGAAATGACACCCCTTTCTCGGGATTGTTGGAAAGATGAGAGGAGGAACGCACTGACAGTGACATTAATAATGAAGGTTACATTTATTGAGCATCGCTGTTATGGACTGAATGCTTGTGTCCCCCACGTTCATCTGTGGAATCCCTAGCCCCCAACACGATGGTATGAGGAGGGGGAGACTTTGGGAGATGCTCAGGTCATGAGGATGGAGTCTCGCACATGGGATTCGTGTCCTTATTAAAGGTCCCCCTGAGAGCCCCCTCGCCACAAGGGAGGACACAAGAAGTGGGCAGTCTGCACCCGACGGTGCTGCCCCCTGACCCCAGGCTTCCAGCCTCCAGAACTGCAAGGAATAAATGTCTTGGTTATAAGCCACCCAGTCTGCCGTGCTTTGTCACAGCAGCCCCGATAGCCTGAGACAGGCTCCTGTTTCTCCCCGTCTCTGTGCTGTTAAATCACATACCCACAACGCGCCTGGGAGAGCAGCTTCTCGGGTTAGCCCATTTTACAGGTGCAGCAGCTGAGACTCAGACCGTCACACAGCGAATGGGAGGCAAAGGGGGACTCCCGTGCAGGGATCGGGATTCTGGCCAGCTGGGCCGGCGGTAGAGGCCCCACAAATGTTGATTGGGTCTGGTTGATTCTGAAATGGCCCTGGGTCCCCAGAGCGCATGCCTGTTCTCATGTAAAAATGACTCCCAAGAGGAAAACAATCTCCCAGTAGCCTGTGTGCACATTTTGTTTAAGAAGTTCGTTATTTTGGGATAATTTTAGATTTACTGAGAAGTCACAAAGGGATTTCTCATTTATCCTTCATCCAGCTTCCCCTGACGTCAACATCTTACATAATGATGTACCACAGTACTCCTGTCAAGGCCAAGAAACTGACGTTGGTACGATGCTATTCCACAAACCACATGCTTTCTTCCAGGTCACCAGTTTTTCCACTAATGTCATCTGCTTCAGTCAACCACATTGCATTTGGCCTGTGTGCAGTTTTCATTCCATTTATTTCTTACCCACCCCCAATTTCAGAAAAGATGAGTGGCAGCTCCTCAGCACTGAATAAGGATTTTTTTTTTTTAATGAATGAGTGAGGAGATTGGGGAGAAGAAATATGGGGGCTGAGAGAAAGGGATGAAGCCAGGGTGAGGGTCTTTCCCAGAGCACTTGCTACAGGCGGGATGCAGATTTGGCCCTGAGCTTCCTGGCAGCCTGTTCAAAGAGGGAAGCAGGTCAGAGACGTCTGTGAGGTGAAGCAGATCACTTGTGCTTGAGAAGCCCGGTTATTCCTCTTCTTGAGGCCTGGGAGCACTTTTCCTGTGGTCTCTCGTAGAGAGAATGCTGTGTGGTGATGTGAGCCGTGTCCTCCGTGAAAGGAAGCATCTGAGCACATTGTGTACTCAGTTGGGGGCGGATGCATTCTGATTGAATCCATGTTAAAAGAAGGGGGGAAGGTGAGAGGGGACATGTTAGGGTCTGACCGGAGACCCCTGTGTCTCCCATCCCTGACAGATAGTGGCTTTTATTATCACGTTGTCCCCTTACTGAGGAACCACTGTGCCAGGACCTGTGCGAAATGCTTCACAGTGTTAATGATTTTTAGGACGAGGTGTGAGAAAGGAATGTTCTCGTCCCCATATTACAGGTGGCAGTTTCAGGAGTGGTGTTAAGCAACTTGCCCAAGGTCGCCCAGCCAAGACATGCTAGGTCTGCGCCCGCCCTGAGTCCACATTCTTTTTTTTTTTCTTTCTTGCTTTTTCTTTCTAATTTTATTTTATTTTATTTACATTCAAGCGATTAACATATAGTGCATTAGTTTCAGAGGTAGAGTTCAGTGATTCATCAGTTGTACATAATAACCAGGGCTCATTCTGTCCCGTGCCTTCCTTAATGCCCATCACCCAGCTACCCCCTACCCCCTCCTCCTCCCCCACCTC
>LNAC01001171.1:55977-103738 GCA_002007465.1 Ailurus styani | reverse complement strand
TGTTGCTGTCTCCAGTTCACAGTTGAAGAGATAGAGGCTCATGGAATTGCAGGTCAAACTCTAATGTCAGAGCTGGGATTTGAACCCAGACCTGACAAAGCGTGAGCTTGCCTTGTATAAGGGAGGACAAGAGCCCTAGGACCGGCTGCTGACCAGCTATGTGAGGATGGCCATGTCTTTCCCCTCACTGCGCCTCGGTCTCCCTGCTTGGACAGTGAGCAGCGGAATAGTCGAGCTGGATGATTTGGGAGGCTTTCTCCCAGATTTGCACGTTTTCCCAGCTTGATGCCAGGAACATACTCCATTCCCCTTCACCTGTGGGTCCCCGTAGCCACAGAGAGCTGGCCAAACAGGTAGCCCTTCGGCAGGTGTTTTATGAGGGAGGAAGGGATGGAGGGAGGAAGGAAGGGAGGGAGGGAGGGAGGGAGGGAGGGCAGGAGGGAAGGGACATTACATAAAGGCAATGAGTGTCCATGGCTGCCCCTTCTTCCCTTCCTTCCTTTTAATCAGCAAGTATATACTGAGGACTCCTGTGTGCCCGACACATTGCTCGCCCTGTGGCTTCTGAGCTGAGTGAGACAGATAGTCTCTGACCTCCAGGAGCTTACTTTCTAGTGGGAAGACAGGGCAGGTCAGGGGTGGAATGGCTGAATCATTTAATTACAATCAGGATAAATCACTAGAGGACAAAGCCCATGGAACCGTGTGGGTGTATAAAAGGGGAGGGACGGACTCCGATCTTGGATATCTAGGAAGGCTTCCTGGAGGAAGTAACATTTCAGTTGAAATTTAAAAGAAGAGAAGAAAATTAATGATGTGAAGGAGGAAATGAGAAATCCGGGCAGAAAGAACAGCGAACGCTTAAGTAAATGGAGTGAAATGTTCCCAGATCCGGAGGAAGGCCGGTGTGGCTGACAGAGAGCCAGGTGGGGGGAAGGTGCCAGATGATACCGACAAAGTGAACGGCGCCCGATCGCACGGGGTGTGTCATTCACCCGAGACTGTGCAGCTGTGAAAAGATGAGGCTCGGGATCCGCAGTTAGTACAAGGGAAGGATGTCCAAGGGCTGTGATTACGTGGGAAACAGGTTGCAAAACGGCTGACCTCACAGGATCTCACTTAGACTGCAGATGTGTGTGCAAATATGCACAGAGAACACGGAGCAGCAGCCACGCGGACCTGTCCCAACACGTCAGCGTGGTTATCCGAGGGCGGTAGGATTACCGATGACTTTCACTGTTCTTTACATCCCTGCGTGGGGTCGGAATGCAGCAAATATTACTTTTCTAAGCATGAAAGCAGCAACAGTAGAGCCATGTCCATTTGGAAACAAGGCAGCGGAAAAATATTCCATGGAAGTTTTCCGGTCACTTCAGCTTGTTACCCAGTCATAGGCAGTCAAAGGCTTTATTTGCTCATAAAACACCTGTCCCCAGAAGAGGCCTTTCCTTCTTCGGTCCCCGACACAGGACAGCACTTTGCATTCCCTGCCACCATCACATTCCCCCTCCGAGTTCCCTCGAATGTGCTAACACCTGCCCACACTCGCTCGGGCACCCAGGACTGATTAATTCCGTTTGTTGCCAAGGCGCTGTCAGTGGAATCAGGCACATTGAAATGGAATAAAGGGGCTTGGCTTGGTGGGTGGCGGAGCCAAGAACAGCCTTTATTTGTCAACAGGGCCCCTTGCTGCTGTGCAGAGCTTTCCGGGGTGGAAACTCCACTCACTCCGCTTCTGAGTCCAGGGGAGGGCAAGTCAAGTGCTAGGGGGAGAGGCTCTCAGGAGGAGGTCAGGCACTTCCCAGCGCTTACCCTGGGGGTGGCCGGGGTGGAGCTGTCCCACCCTCCCAGTAGGGGCTAAACCCCCTTCAGCATTTACCTTTAGACCTCGCATGTTCCTTTGCACCTGCCTCTCCCCCGTTCCCCAGCTTCTAGCCCCTGCCCCAGCACAGACCATAAAACCTTATTTGTTCCTTTGAGGACAGCCAGATCGACTGGCATTTAAAAAAAATAATAATGATGGCAGTTGCTATTTATTAACCAGTTATTATGAATCAGGCACTGTGCTCAACCCTGTAGGATACACTCCTACGCAATCCTCCCAAAAGCCCCATGGTGGGCATCAATAGTGCAGTTTCATAGATGAGCAATTGAGGCCCAGAGAGGTGCAGTAGCTTGCCCGGGATCACACAGGGATCTGGGGCCCTGACCCCATAGGCCCCGTGCTTTGCTGTCACCTCGCTAGTCCCCTGACTTGACCAGATAACAAGAGAATGCAGAGACAGGAAATGAAGGACACGTGTTCTTCTTAGAAGCCACCAAGCTTCTCAAGCCCAGTGCGGTTGTCCAGATCCTGCGTGGTCGCACAGCCTTCACCCCTGAGCTCAGGCCAGGCCAGGAAGCCTGTTGCATTGCAGCTGTAGGGGGTAGGCCTGCGGTTCTTCTGAGCAGGCTGTCTCTTCCCAAGAGTGTCCCACATTTTGGGTCATCACCCTGCTGGTTGCAGCTGTGGGCAGACTGTGTCTGGTGCAGCGTTGGCGTCCCAGTGGCTGGGGACAGCCTCGCTTTGCAGATCTGCCCTCTCTGATGGGTTTGCTGGAGCCCACATGGTGTGGCGGGGTCGTTGGTGAAGCCAGATGGGCTGGGGCTGACGCCCCCTCAGGTGGGCTTTGCCAGTGTCCATTCCCCCAACTCGTCTCTAGGCTGGGTTTAGGCAGCACCCCTTTGATGAGCACCCACCAATAGCAAGTGAGCTACCAGAGTCACCCCTGGACCCTCGCCACGGCTTTGGGGGGCAGGGGGGGAGGACGAGAACTCTTTCACTCTTTTATCCCATCATAAATAGGGAGTATTTATTTTATGACTGTCTCTGTGGGCCAGAGCCTCGTGGTTCTTTAAATATTTCATCTCCCTGCCCACTGCAGAGCCTGGCACACAGTAGGTGTTCAGGAAATATTTCTTCAGTGAAGGATTGAGTCTGGCCAAGGAAGGCCCCAAACCAGGTCTTTGGACCCCAAAGCTCTGATTTTGACCACTGTTTCATTTGCGTTCTGGTTGATCACAGCGCCAAGCCTGCGTTTTTTTTGGGGGGGTGGGGTGGGTTTTTTGTTTTTTTTTTTTTTGAGGATCAAATCCCCCTCAAGAAGGGTTGGTGATCGTTACACTCACCTAGGATGTGAACTGAGCCATCAGACCCTTTCTGCCACAAAGGCAAAGGTGCTTGCCTTCGTGTTGAAGGGAGCTGAGTAACAAGCGTGGCCCACAGTGAGGTCTGCTCATCACAGGGACCCTGTGGGCCTCGGGTCCCACTCCCAGCTCTTCCCTGATGGAAGGTAGCAGGAATCCATCTGTGCAGACAGATCCCATTTTATACATGGGGTTGCTGAGAGCCAGCAGGAGGGGAAGGGAGTGGCTGAGGGTCATGGAGAGGTGGGCCAGGCCCCCCACACAGAGCCCCTACCTACATCATCGGGCAGTTTGACCTTGCCAGCTGACTGTGTCCCCATGCTTCCCCAAAATAGGTCTGCTGGGAGAGAGGAAAGAGCTTGGCAGACTCTCCAAGGCTGCTTCCTGCTTATTCTTGGTGGGGGAAGGGGCGTGGCTACTACGTATTACCTGTTTAATGAAGATCCTCTGAGAGTATTTTTATTTGTGATTGTGGCTGATTTTTATGGCAGTCCTAATGAGATAGCAAAACTTCGGAATTCATATTTATATAATTCCTGACCGTTGAAAAAAATCTTGGATAATTAGGGCACATTACAAACAATTCTCAGCCTATAAATCCTACAACTTAGATGAATAGCCCGATTTCTTGAAAGATGTAAACTGTGAATGCTCAAGAAAGAAAAATAGAAAAACCTGGAGTTCTGTGTATGTGTCAGAGAAATTGAATTTGTATTCAAAAACTGTCCAAAGAAGAAAACTCAGGTCCGGATGCTTTCACTAATGAACCTTTTCGAACAGTTAAGGAAAAAAATACTATGCCATCTCTTCCTGGACATAAAAGAGAATATAATGCAGGGCGCCCTCATGGCTCAGTCAGTTGGGTGTCCAGCTCTTGGTTTCGGCTCAGGTCATAGTCTCAGGGTCGTGAGATCAAGCCCCAGATTGGGCTCTGCATCCAGCAGGGAGTCTGCTTGAGATTCTCTTTCTCCCTCTGGCTCTCCCCGCCCCCACTTACTCTCTCTCTCTCTCTCTCTCTCTCTCTCTCTCTCTCTCTCTCTCTCTAAAATAAATAGATAAATATTTTTAAAAAAAGATAGGACCATACTTCCCAGCCCGTTTCATGAGACCAGCATCATGTAATACTATGACCAAATGCATACATTGCAAGAAAACTAGTGACCGCTACCCTTCAGGTTATGTTGGGTGCAAAAACACTCAACAAAATATTAGCAAATCAAGTCTTTCGGTCTGTGACCAAGTAGGGATTCCTTTATCCAAGGAATGCAAGGCTGGATTGACATGTGAAAATCGTGTTGTTAGCAGACTAACGGGAAAAAAAACCCATATGCAAGGAAAAGGCATTTAACAAAATTCAATGTCCAGTTATGACAAAAACTCTCAGCACACTAGGAATCAGGACTCGACAGACATCCACACAAACCTCCAGCTAAACGTCCTTAATGGTGAAAAACGTTCAGAATCAGCTTGGAAACGTCTACGACAAAGCTATCTCCTAAGAAAGAAAGGAATTTTCTACTAAGTGCCTTCTTCTCAGATTGAAATGAGGCAAAAATGTCTTCTCTCACCACTTATGTTCAGTATCAGTGCAGTAAGTCAATAAGAAAAAAATAAAAGGCACACAGATAGGAAAAGAAGAAATGGGACCCTATTTACAAAGACTGATTGTCTACGTGGGAATTCCTAAAGAGTCTCCAAAAAAGCTCCTAGAACCAGTAAAGGAATTTAGCAAGGTGGAATGATAACAAAGTCAGCTGACAGAAATCAATTGTATTTCTGTAAGCTGGCAATGAATTACTGGAATTCAGAATTCATACATACAGTTTAGAGTAGCACCCAAAAGTCCTTAGGCATAAGTAACAAAATACGTGTCGGATTTGCATGCTGACAAGTACAAAACAAAAAAGACGTAAATAAATGGAGAGAAGCCCTGTGTTCGTGGACAGGAAGGCTCAGTGCGATTGAGATGTCAGGTCTCCCTAATTTGATCTGGATTCAGTGCAATCCCCATTTCCAAGTCTAGTAGGCTTTTTTGTAGATATTTGCAAGCTGATTCTAAACTGAAATGGACAGAGAAACTAGGAGAGTCAAAACAATTCTCACACAGAAGAGCACTGTTGGAGAACTCGCTCCCTGACTTCGGAACTTAGGGTAAGGCTGCATTAAGCAAGGTAGCGCGGGCAGTGTGGAGGACGGAGACATTGATCAGCAGACCGGAGGAGTGAGTCCAGAAATAAACCTCCACAAATATACTTAGCTGATTTTTGGCAGAAGTGCAGAGGTAATTCAATGGAGAAAGGACAGTCCTTTCAACAAACAGTGCTGAAACAGATGTCTGTGGGCGGACAAATGAACCTTACCCAAACCTCAGCCCCTTCCATGAAAATTTGCTCAAAATGGAGAAGATAAAGCCAGACTGCTTCTAGAGGAATATGCAGGAGAAAATCTGTGACCTCGAGTAAGAGTTTTTAGATACAACCTCAGAAGCAAGATCCATAAAAGAAAAATGCGACAAATGGGATTTTGTCAAAATTAAAAACTTCTGCTCTGCGGGAGACACTTTCAAGAGAATGGAAAAACAAGCCACAAAGTTGGAGAAGAAAATGGGTTCCTTTTTTTTTTTTAAAGATTTTATTTATTTATTTGACAGAGAGATCACAAGTAGGCAGAGAGGCAGGCAGAGAGAGAGGAGGAAGCAGGCTCCCCGCTGAGCAGAGAGCCTGATGCAGGGCTGGATCCCAGGACCCTGGGATCATGACCCAAGCCAGAAGCAGAGGCTTAACCCACTGAGCCACCCAGGTGCCCCAAGAAAATGGCTTCTGATCGCGGTTTTGACAAAGGACTTGTCTCAAGAATTTGTGAAGGACTCTCAGAACAGGCAGCAGATCTGGGAAAGTGTTTTGTACAAACTGCAATGATGGACACGTGGCTCTGTGCACTTGTTGAAACCCACAGAACTGGACGCCGAAGGGTGGATTTTACTGTATGTAAATTTTTAAAAATCAGCCAGGCTGTGGGGTGTATAGACAGAGTGCAGACGGAGCTAAATGAAGACAAAGGAACCTAACTGCATTACCAGTGATTCACACCACCATGCTGAGAGAGAATAGAGAAGAAAGGCACTCGTCTGAGTAATTTTGGAAAACATTGTTTTGACTGATGCTGTAAGGCAAAAGACAAGGAGAACTATACACAAACACTATTCCAGTTGGCAGTTTGGGTTGTTTTTTTTTTTCCCCCCTCAAAAGCCTATGGGGGCGCCTGGATGACTCAGTTGGTTAAATGTCTGACTCTTGATTTTGGCTCAGGTCATGATCTCAGGGTCATGAGATCGAGCCTGGTGTCAGGCTCAGCATGGAGTGTGGAGCCTGCTTGAATTTCTCTTTCTCCCTCTCCCTCGGCCTCTCCCGTCCAAAAAAGAAGAAACAAACAAACAAAAAAAGCACACAGATAAGGAATTCTGAAACTACTTCATATGTACTCTAGAGTTGAAAAATTAAGTAACTGTGTTTTAGGTAATGAGAGCCAAGTCCTCACTTTCAGAAAACATTACAAGTAAGGAAAGTAGGAAATAAACCTTGTGGGACTGAATCAAAGGTATCGATATGGACACATTTATCAAAAAAAGAGACAAAATGTAAATGTGTACACATGCAGATACAGAAATAGAGCTGTGTGTGTATATGGGTGATTGAGAACACATATGCTTAGTTCTTTGCTTTATTCATGGAGAAGGGCTGGAAGCAGGGACACCCCAATAAAAACAGGTACACCTAAATTCCCACATCTTAGTTTCTAAATACTATTTTCTTTTTTTTTTTTAAGATTTTATTTATTTATTTCACAGAGGGAGAGAGATCACAAGGAGGCAGAGAGGCAGGCAGAGAGAGAGGGGGAAGCAGGCTCCCTGCTGAGCAGAGAGCCCAAAGTGGGCCTCGATCCCAGGACCCTGAGATCATGACCTGAGCCGAAAGCAGAGGCTTTAACCCACTGAGCCACCCAGGCACCCTAAATACTATTTTCTAAATAAAAGGAGCCAGGGGCAGAGGGTGGCACCTGGGTGGCTCCGTCAGTTAAGCATCTACCTTTGGCTCAGGTTATGATCTCAGGGTCCTGGGCTCGAGCCCCACGTCAGGCTCCCTACTCAGCGGGGAGCCTACTTCTCCCTCTCCCTCTGCCTCCCCTCACCCCTGCTTATGTGCATGCACTCTTTCTCTAATAAATAAATAAAATCTTAAAAAAAAAAAAAGGAGCCAGGGGTCTCTGTAGAAGTGGTGTTTCCAGGTCTTGGGCTGGGAAGGTCCAAGAGGAGCCCGGGGCATCCTGTAGTAGGTCCCACAAAGTAAGGCTGTGCTGCAAGATGGGTCACCGAACCCACCAGCGCAGATCAGAAGAGCTCCCGGTGGCCGGAGAATGCCAGAAACAGCCATGAGTCTGTACTAATGTAATTACCTAAAGAATGAAATTAATAGATGAGGGAGAAGCAGCAACTCTTCCCAAAGGAAAAATCCCCATTAATAAACACAGAAGGAATAAGGGAGGAGGAGATCACCATTAAAACTTTCCATTATAGGGCGCCTGGGTGGCTCAGTGGGTTAAAGCCTCTGCTTTCGGCTCAGGTCATGATCTCAGGGTCCTGGGATCGAGGCCCACATCGGGCTCCCTGCTCAGCGGGGAGCCTGCTTCCCCCTCTCTCTCTCTGCCTGCCTCTCTGCCTCCTTGTGATCTCTCTCCCTCTGTGAAATAAATAAATAAAATCTTTAAAAAAAAAAACAAAAAACTTTCCATTATAGTAACAATTAGGGCAGGCGAGATGCGCCTGTGTGTGTGAAACAGCGGGCAAGGGTTTAGGGCAGAAACAGGATTATTTTTTCGCATAGTGTGAAAACATCTCTACCAATATATTTCCTAACTATAAAAGGAAAAATAATAAGTTTATAGGGGAGGCTCCTGGCAGATACCAACTTGGCTATGTGTGTAATACGTATTTTAAAAAAATCCTTAATTTTCTTTTGCTACTTGTAAAGATACTTGTAGAAAAGTCCAGTCACACCCTGACTTGGGTTGCGGTGATACCTGTCCTCCCTTCGTCCAGCCCTGGAACGTGATGGCTGTCAGCCGCGGGCTTGCCTTTTCCAGACCTTTCTCTGTCTGGCCTGTGGCCCTCACGGTTTCTCAGCCACTCTTCCTGTTCCTTCTGGTCCTTTTATGGCCCAACCATCAGCCTCTTAGAAAATTACATCCCTTTTTCATTCCAAACCTGACATCTTTGATCTGTCAGACTTTGAGTCCATTATTTTGCCACGTCAGAGCCCTGAGATGGGCCACGGTGTGTTCCAGAACTCTCGTTCTGGTCACTTAGCACTGAGATTGAATACCTCCAGTGTTCTCTCTTCTGTCCGTGAGAGAGAACATGCCGAGGAGAAAGGGCAGACTGTCTCCTGAGTGCTCCTGTTTTCTTGGCTTCCTTGAGGGGGTCTGGAGAGACCCCGGTCGGCTGGGTCCCGTGCCCACCCCCGCCCCCCCGCCCCCCAGGGCCCCAGGGCCCCGTGGTCTCTCCTGTTGTTGGAGCTCCACCAGCAATAGGGTGGGCACCAGTTGCTGGCAGTCTGGGGAACATAGTGAAGTGAGTGTGACACAGCACCTGGATTTGGGGCCCCACCTGCTCCGCGTGGAAATTGTGTTGAACGGGCGGAGTGGGTGTGAGAGACAGCCGACGGCAGAGACGGCCAGTGGCTGGGTGCTGGGGCGAGACATGGTGACAGCCAGCCTCCCCTGAGTCATTATTCTAGGCCCGGCACCCCACACAGTGACTTTCATGTAAGTCCACGTTGTATCGTCCTTCACAGAAAGATGAGCAAATCGAGGCTCAGAGAGGTCGTCCCTTGCTCAAGGTCACGCAGCAAGGAAGTGGGAGAACTGGGCTGGGGATTGGCTCCAGGACTCCCCTGTTTCCTGCTCCACCCTTCAGCCCTGAACCTGTGCAGTGGGGGCCAGGCACTCAGCCCTCCCTCCCTGCTCCTGCCCCGGCACATTAGTGACACCTGCCCAGGGTTTCCACGCGCTGTGCTTTTGGACCCGGAACCTGGAGGAGTCTTCTGGACGTTCAGAGTATGTATAAGTGAAAGTGTGGTGAAAATGGCAGGAGGTATGGTAGCATGAGGTTAGTGATAATCATCATAGGGGACAATAATAATAGAAGGAAGGAAGTTAGGGCAGAGCCGTCTTCTAGCTCTTCCTACTTGACAATAATACTAATAGTGATCACCAGCATTTGGGGAGGGCCCTGTCTGTGCCAGCCAGGGTGCACAGTGAGTGCTGTGCCCACGCTGAGTCAGTGACTCCTCCCGGCAGCCCCATAGGAGGCACTAATAGCACCTCCATTTTAGAGACCAGCAGCCGAGACCCAGAGAGGTTCAGTAACATGCCCAAGGTCACACAGCTAGTAGGTGGAGGAGCTGGTATTGGAACTGAGGGAGGACTGGTGCTTAGTCACAGAAGTCCCATTCCCACCCTCCCCGCCCCTGGGGCCAACCCCAGGGGCTCTTACAGAACTTCCAGAGGTTGGCCCCTTGCGGAGTGGTTCTCGGGCAAACTTGGGGGGAGCACAGGACAGAGGGATGTGTCTGCAGTCTGCAGTCTGAGTGGTAACAACAGCACAAGAGAAGCCGCCTACTGACCACTCACAGTGGACCCAGGCCCGGCCGGGCGCGTTCTGCATCCTGCGGTTCCGTCCTCATGTGCCCCACGAGGGGGTACGGGTGGTCATCATTCCCGTTTTATGCAGGAAGGAGCCCGAGGCTCAGTGGGATTAAGCAGCCCGCCCCACAGCATGCTCTCGATTGGCAGAGAATGGGCAATCAGACGCAGGGTCCGCGGAGGCCACGTGCTCGCCTCTGCGCCGTGTCGCCAGCAGCCTGGCCGGGCACAGAAGCTCAGGGTCTGGGATCGGCCCTGCAGGTTTGATTTGATGTTGGGAAGGGCTTTGTCGCATTTCTCTGCCTCCAGATTCTCTGTGACTGATCTGCCAGTGGCTGCTTCTCCCGAGGAGATCATACTGTCGATACCTTGTACCCTAGTGCAATTTCGTGAGCGCGGCTGCGCGAGTGTGTGCATTCAGGGGGTTGCTGTGGGTCAGGAAGCGGGACCCGTGGCCCAGGTGATTGGATGCATGCCGTCCCCATGTGAGGGCACGGGCCTCACTCAACTTTCAAGGTTATTTAGATAGGAACTTGGGGCTCCAGCCGTACTTCAGCACCGAAGTGTGATTTGGGGGGGAAATGAATCATAGTGATAGCGAACACTCTCACGCCCGCTGTGCGCCAGGCTCTGCGATGTCGCGACCAAGCCGTGTCCCGTGGGGGCTGGACGCGATCACCCCGGAGCCAGTTACTGGCTGTGTCGCTCTGTCTCCCTAGACCCAGCTCCCTCGTCTGTAAACCTGGGATGATCCTCTCGGACTGTGGGAAGGACGTAGCCGGAGAAGCTTTATAAAGCACTTAACACAAATAGAAGTATTCAATAAACGCCGGCTTTAGAAATTATTTCTTAGTTCTGTCTGTGGATGAGAAAAACGAGGCTCAGAAAGTGGGAGTGAATTGCAGGAAGGGGCTGGCCAAGGTCATGGGCCGGCCCTCTCCTCTGACCCCCGGGAACTTGACGTCCACCACGAGCTGTGTCCCAGGAGAAGGACGGATCTTGCCCTGCCTCTCTTGGGATAGAGTAACCCCAAGGGTGTTCCTTCTGGTTCCTCACTGGCAGGCCAGTCTTGGCCCCCCGGGGCCCGCTTGGGAGGAATGGTGGCAGAACAGCCCCTGATTGCTTTGGGGACTTGAAAGTCCCCTGACTCTTTCGGCAAGAAGTGGGATAACCACTTTTCTGCGATTGCTGAGCTCCAACTTAAAGGACGGGCTTTGTTTCCCTTCCAGAGCCTTTCCCTGGGGCTGCCTGTCCCTGAGACACAGCGGCCAGCTCTCGATCCCGGCCAAGGCTCCAAGAGCAGTGTGAGCCTCAGAGGTGGTATCTTGCTTCCCTTCCCAGCCACCGTGGAGGAGAAACTGTGCTTCCTATAGATTCCAGGCTCGCTTGCGTGTGACATGCGTGCTTGCGCACGTGTGCCCTATCAATCAATCAATCAATCAATCAAAATAACAATACCACCAGCACCTGTATCCTTACTAATGCGTTGTCAGGATGCAGTGAGCTGGTGCGTGTAAAGCCCAGTGCCTGGCACGTGATAAGCACCCCAAAAATGGTAGCTTTAACTGTGTGGGTGATTTTCACTCACCCCACGAGTGTGGGTGCTGACGGGTGAGCGCTGACGTCTGGAACTCTCTGGCAGTTGATGAACCTGGGCTGAGGGGCATCTTCCCCGAGGGGCCGGAGGTGATTGCTTTCCCGAGAAGCCAGCACATACCAGGCGGCTGTTTTAGCCTCTCCCCCTGCCAGTGCCACATTCTCCACCCTCCCTTAGGTTGCTCTCTCAGCTGGGTTTGTGACCTGGCCTCCGAAGGGGTGGTTAATAAATTGCGCACGTCGAAGTGGCCTGGCCTTTAAAGGGGCCCCTGCTAGGGCTGTAATTGTTCCCAGGCAGGCTACTGTCAAAAAGAGAAACACTTAGTTTCTTCAGGGAGGCCTATTAGGACGGGAGCCCAGCTGCGGCTTGCCCTGGTCACAGGATAAGGGGAGCGTGCTCATTCCAGTGCCCCGCCCCACGCCACCCCCCCCAACTGTCCTGTCCACTGGAGGGAGATGGCCAGCAGGGGGTGGCTGCAGGTCTCCTAATCTCTCATTTCCAAGTGGCTGAGGGGAGGGCCTGGAGTTGCTGAGTGGCAGCTGCCTGGCAGGGGAGGGTCATTAGTGGCCCTTCTGGCTTCCCACATGCCATGCCACGTTCAAGGCTGCACTTCGAGAATGTGCATGGTTTGCTGGCTCTGAGGTCAGCCTGCTCCCACATTTCATAAGGTACGTAATTATCGGGGGGGCCTCTCCTCAGCCCTGCTGTGGAATAGAGCACAGGGGAAAGGCTTGGAGAGAGGTCAGTAACCATCCTGGGCGGGGCTTTGGGCACTTGACCGTGCACACGAATCATCAGGGTCTTTGTCAAGTGCAGAAGCGAGGGTTGTGGTTATTATAACCACACAGAACCTGGACATGTGCATTAACCGCAGCTCTGCTCACCTCACTGGGGGCCGGGAAGTGGACAGGGCACAGTGGGGCGGCCCCCCTTGGCCCCGTGGGGTCTCAGGCCGCAGCCAGAACACCCAAGGCTGAGCACTGGAGCCATTAGGAGGCTCTTTTCCTTTCGTGTCTAGAGGTTGGGGTGGCTTCTGGCTGGGATCCCCATTCTTCTCTGCGAGGGTCTCCCCATGCCATCTTTCCCCAGAGCTAATTCGGGCTTCCTCCGAGCATGGTGGCTTACATGGGGCACAGGTCCTGGGAGGGCGGCAGGTCGAGCTGTATTCTTTTATCAGAAGGCACCAAGCGGCGCTCCCCTGGGCTCTGTTGTTCAGGGCGGGCACAAGCCCATGCAAGTTCACCGGGGAGGGCAGTCACTCTCACTTCCTGATTAGTCTCCTACAGCTGCTCTAATAAATGAGCACAAACTCAGTGCCTTAAAACCACACAGACTTTTTCTCTTGCGGTTCTGGAGGCCAGATGTTGCAAATCGAGGTGCTTCAGCAGAGTCGCGCTGCCTCCCAAGGCTCGGGGGAGAACCTCTCTTGCCTTTTGCAGCTTCTGGGGGGGTCCTGGCCTCCTTGGTTTGTGGCTGCACCCCTCCAGGGTCTGCCTCCGTCTTCACGTGGTCTCCTGCAGGTGTCCCTGTGTCTCTGCGTCCTAGCTGTCCCTCTGCTTCCTCTTCTCAAGATCCCTGTCATCAGATTTGGGGCCCACCCCAAATCCAAGACTGTCTCATCTTGAGATCCTTACCTTAATCACATCTGCGGAGACCCTGTTTCCAAATAAGGTGACATGTTCACAGGTACTGGGGGTTAAGGCCTGGGTTTATCTTTTGGGGGTACCATCCACACCAACCTCCTGATAGGGAGGGGCAAGGTTCCGAGCGAGGACACGGGATGTGGGTATTGCTGTGGCCGTGGGGGAGGGGGACACTGCAGTCTCCCCCAGCAGATTTGGGGTGGAGCCTGAGCCGCTGCCTTTCTCACAAGCTTCTATCCTAGGTTGTGGGGGTCCACGGCCAACACACAGAGTTGTGTTGTGCAGAGAGGCGGAGTCCTGCTCTCAAATTGCTGGCAGGCTAGTGGGGAAGAAGGAAGAGGGAATAGCAAACTAGCTACCGTACTGTGAATACTGATGCCGCCCACCCCTACAAGAACATGACCCGTGCACGGTATGAGCTCCTTTCATGCTCATGGCGACCTTATGATAAGGATTCTCATCCTTGCCCACCGATGTGAGGCTCAGAGAGGTTAAATGACTTGCCCAAGGTCACACAGTGAGGAGGTGGTGAAGCCAGGACTTGAACCCAGGCAGGCTGACTCAGAGTCCTTGTAGTTACGACCGCACTCGCTACCCTCCCTGCACTGGGAGCCGAGGAAGAGGGGGCCCATCAGGCCAGGGGAGGAGGACCGGTTGTGGCCCCGCAGAGAGAACACTCCACTCTAGCTGGGGTCCTGCTGGGCATTTACCAGTCGGCATTGACTTGCTAAGTGCGTGTGCCTGCACCTGACCCTCAAGCAGAAACCCAAAGACCCAGGCTTTCTGCCCTTGCCCAGTGTGGGGTCCAGCCAGGGTGTTGACTGTGGGAGATTAAGCCAGGCAGACTGAAGGAAGGGATCTTCGGGGAGGGACCAGCAAGAGCAAGGCCCAGACACCTGGCTGGTGTGCGGCAAGGGGGCAGGGGGAGGGGGGAGAAGGAGGAGCTGACAAAAAGGAGAGGCGGGCGAGAGGGCCAGGGGGTAAGGCTCTGACAGCTTTTCGCAGACCTCAGCCGCTGGCCAGACAACCCTAGAGGTGCATGTAGCACTTGGATTGAATGTATTAAACCCAAAGTCAAGGAGCTGTTTGCGGTAAGGCAGACAGAGGGCCTGAGCTTTCAGAGGCTCGGGTGTCCCCAGACCCGGATGGGGCTGTGGGTGGAGCTATTACCCCAGATCCTTTGGGGAACTTTGTTGGGGTTTTTTTAGTTTTCTTTTTTTTTCCAGCTACTAGAGTAATAGATTCAATACATAACACGCACACGAACAGATGTGAAAGTAGGACCAGATGTCCTGCCTCCTAAAGACAGCCTTTATTAGCATCTTTTATTTCTTTAAATATAATTCACATACCATAAAATCCTCCCTTTTAAAGTGTACAAAGCTGTGGGTTTTAGTATATTCACGAGGTTGTACGATGATTGCCACTGTCCAACTCCAGAACATTTCCATCATCCCCCTCAAAAAAAAGAAAAATCCTGAGGTTCCTGGGTGGTTCAGCTGGTTAAGCATCTGCCTTCGGCTCAGGTCATGATCTCAGGTCCTGGAATCGAGTCCCGAGTCAGTCTCTCTGCTCAGGGGTGAGTCTGCTTCTCCCTCTCCCTCTGTGCTTGCTTGCTCTCTCTTCTCTCTCTCAAGCAAATAAAATCTTTAAAAAAAAAATCCTATACCCATTAAGCAGTCATTCCCCATTTCTGACTCTAGATTTGCCTACTTGGGACATTTGATATCAATGAATCATAACGATGTGGCCTTTGTGTCTGGCTCACTTAGCATAATGTTGTAGCCCATCTCAGTAAATGCCTTTTTATGGCTGAGTAATACTCTGATGTGCGGCCGAAACACATTTGTCTGTCCGTGTGCGGGTCGGTGGACACTCGGGTTGTGTCCGTCTGTTTCCTTCTCGATGCAGCTTCTTCCATCCCTTTCTCTATACGCTGCTTCTACACAATCCATGTCCCATGGCATGTACCATCATGCATTCCATATTTTTCGCTTGCATTTCCCCCACGCAATTAGGAACTTCCCAGAAGCACAATTTGTAATAGCTGCATGATAACTCCATCCTGTGGCTGAATTATAATTCACCTAACCATTCCCTTGAAGTCAGCTGTTTAGTTGTTTCCAATGGAAATAAGGTTTTCAAAGGAGCAACAAATGACAGAAACCTCAGAGGATTTTTCCAGAAAACCTTAAACTGCCTGCAAGCCTATCTGTGCCAGCAGGCTGCTGAGCTAGCTCAGTGGGGGAACTCGAATGATTTATCCCAAATTAATAAGAGACATGGGTTGGACTGGGTGGTCTAATGAAGATTCTTCCCCAGGGTGGCAGAGCAGGCCCGCCGAGGGCCCGGCACGTTCTTCCCCAGACCCCCAAATGTCGAGGGAGACGTTCTGTCATGCCTGCTCCCCTCCCCACCCCATAATTTTTACTTTTCCTTTTAGGATTGTTTTTCTTTCTTCCCTCAACAATATGGTCTTCACATACAATCTCGAAAGCATGGAAAGGGAATAAAGAGCTTGAAATAAAAATTGCCTGCTTTATCTAACCTGAGAAGGATTCCAGAATAGTAGGGACTTGTTTTTAATTTCTGAGTACGGTCTAGTTAAATAATGCGATCAGGTTTTATCCTTTGGAAACTTAATTTCTCTAATTAGCAGAATACCCTAGAGTTTCACCTTTCGTGGTACATTTTCTTTGAGCATCTCCCAAATAAAAGGGAAAACATTCTTTATTGAGATGTAACTGACCTATAACATTGCATACGTTTAAGGGGTACAACATTTTAGGGGGAAAAAATTAAATAAAATCGCCTGGACTTCACGACTCAGAGGCAGATCCTGTGAACATTTTGGCATATTCCTTTCCTGCCCCTTTAATACAGTTGAGAACCCCAAGAGATGGCAAGGTTAAGGTACCAGCTTAACACCTGGATTTATTTTTTTATTTTTTATTTTTTTAAAGATTTTTTTTTTTAATTTCACAGAGGGAGAGAGATCACAAGGAGGCAGAGAGGCAGGCAGAGAGAGAGAGGGGGAAGCAGGCTCCCCACTGAGCAGGGAGCCCGATGCGGGCTTCGATCCCAGGACCCTGAGATCATGACCTGAGCCGAAAGCAGAGGCTTTAACCCACTGAGCCACCCAGGTGCCCTTAACACCTGGATTTAAAAGTAAAGCACGTGCCCTGGAGAAGCTGTAGAAAATCCCGCACTTAAGGAAAAACCGACCCCAACAGTTTTGGTGGACACCCTTCCTGAGCGTTCCACTCCCACGGATGAAAGTAGTTCCGCAAAACTGGGATCAGATCATTTGCTTTTCTCCACGCTCCGTGACGGTAGAGCATTCAGATTCTTCCATGTCAGGAAGACCTTTGCAGAACTGTAGGCACAGAGTGGTGTTTACAGGATCTCGTTTTGTTTTTTTAGGAGGGAAACCTATTCCTTGATCCCTGGTTACAGGGATGGAGAGAAGGCCTGTGAGAAGGCGCAAGACCCTGTCATTGATGATTACTTTTTAGTCTCAGTCTGAGGGCCTGAGATGGGGGTTGAAGGGTAGGGGGCTTTAGGAAGCACAATTTGTATAGTTTTTACGATATTTACAGTTTTGTAAATATATTTTTTTTTTTGCTGTTTGACTGTTTCCACTCTGTTTATATTGGTTTTGTCATTTTTTAAAAGTTTCATTGGAAAAAATTAAAAATAGTCTACAACATTGTTCTTTATGGTTTTACGCTCTCACTGTGTAGTTACACCATATGATATGGTATTTGATGGATTCCTAGACATTTAGGAGGGAGTCCGAATTATTATTATTATTGGTAATTTTTTTGTTTTGCGTAGCCATGATGATTTTTCTTGGGACATAAAGCTGCAAAGGTGTTGCACCATTTTGTCAAATATACCTTAGCATTTTGAACCAAGGTGCCTCCAGCTGGCAAAGTGCCAGATGCCCCATTAACCCTTCTTCGCCCAGCTGAGGTGGTAGAAACCTCTTAGTGTTCAGTTCTCTCTGGCTGAGGACCATCCATGTAGTAGGCAGAATAAAGGGCCCCAAGGATGTCTACATCCTATTCCCCAGAGCCTGTGACTGTGTTGTGTTGTATGACAAAGGGGAAATACGATTTCTCATCAGCTGACCTTCAGATAGAAGAGGAAGGGAACCTTGATTATCCGGGTGGGCTCAATGGAATCACAAGCCTTCTTAAAAGTTGGGGAGGAAATCAGAAGAGAGAACCAGAGAAATGGCCATGGGAGGAGGACTAGGCTGGCAGAGTCTGGCTCTGGAGATGAAGAAATGGGCCCACCAGCCAAGGAATGCTGGTGGCTTCCACAAGCGGGAAACAGCAAGGAAATGGCTTGTGCCCTTGAGCATCCAGGAAGGAACGTGGCTCTGCTGACGTCTTGATCTTAGCCCAGTGAGATCCACGTTGGACTTTGCAAGAACTGTAGGGTAAGACATTTGTGGGCTTTTAAGCCATTAACTTGGGAGTAACTTTTTCACCTGTAATTTGTATAGGAAACAAATATAGTGCATACGTATCCCCAACCCCCAGCATCGCGCTGGCCCTTAGGAGATGCTTGGTTCTCTTCCAGATGTTTCAGTGTTTACTCATTTGCCCAATCTTGTAAGACACAAAAGTGGTCTTAGCATTGCTCTCATGTGTGTCCTGTGCAAAGCAAGCCTCCTAGGTGGAGTTTCTGCTATTTTTGCAGTTCCTTTTGTCTCTAAATTGAGAGACATAGGCAAAGGACTGTGTTACTTGGGTGATTTTCTTTTTTTTTTTTTTTAAGATTTTATTTATTTGTTTGAGAGAGAGACAGAGAGAAGGGGCAGATGGAGAGGGAGCAGCAGACTCCCCACTGAGCAGGAATCCCAATGCGGGACTTGATCTCAGGACCCTGAGATCATGACCTGAGCCGAAGGCGGATGCTTAACTAACTGAGCCACCCAGGCGCCCCTGTGTTTATTCTTCCACTGGGTTCTGTTATCCATTCGACATGGGTTCATTTGTTTCTGCTGGCATTCAGTAGGGTTCCCCCATCTTTGTTGATTTCATTTTACTTTTTGAGTAACTGAAATGTCAAAGTTATACCCAAAGAGGTATACTCAGGGTACCCCTTCTCCCCACTATGTCCTTCCTGCCCATTCCCACCCACTCCTGGTAGGTCACTAACTCCCCCAGGCTGTGTTCTGTTGCTGTTTCCTTGTGCAAAAATAGGTAGATACCCACATAGGTCCTCATTTCTTATCCGAAAGGTAGGATGCTGCAGAGATTCTTTTGCACTTAAGTCTTTCCAAAATCGCTTACCCTGGCAATCCCTGCATGTCAGTGCCCAGAAATCTTTGTCCTTCTTTTCTACAGCTGCGTAGCCTCCCCACCCACCCCCAACCCCGTGCGGCTGCACCTGTGCCTCGTTCAGCCTCTCTCCTCTGTACCCAAACTTCGGCTGTTTTCAGTATTTCACAATGACAGCAGCACTGCAAGAATAACTAAGTGCATATGTACTTTCTTACTTTTGGAAGTGTGTCTTCAGGGTAAATTTCCATAAGTGGGATTTCTCTGTCCAATGGTAAATACATATGTAGTTTGTTGACTAGAGCTCAGTTGGGTGTTGCTTCACCCGCCTTCCCCCAGCTCACTGGACAGGTGCTGTCAGGTTTTTAACCATTTCCAGTCCGATAGGCTTAAGATTTTTTTTTTTAAGATTTTTGTTTAATTAATGAATTTATTTGACACAGAGAGAGAGAGAGGTCAGGGGGAGCAGCAGGGGGAGAAGTAGGCTTCCCAATGAGCAGGGAGCATAATGTGGGGCTTGATCCCAGGACTCTGGGGGATCATGACTTGAGCCAAAGGCAGAGCTTCACCGACTGAGCCACGCAGGCGCTCCCAGGAGATGGTATCTTGATGTGGCTTTGTCTTGTAGTTTTCTTTGTAGTGACGTCAAACACCTTTTTTATATAGGACTAAGGACCACTTTTAATATCTATAACTTGTTCATGTCTTTCATGATCCTTTTGCAATCAGAATTTTGGATTCTTTTTCCCCTAAAATGTAAGAATTCTTTATATATAAGGACAAATTAGCCCTTTATCTGTGATCTATATTATAGAGATGTTTTTTCTCTCTGGTTGACATTTTCTTTTGACTTTGCTTTTGAAGTTGTTTTTTCAATGTGAAAGTTTTTTTTTTAATCATCATTTGGTTTAATTATCAATCCTTTCTTTTGTGAAATCTGAGGTCTCTTTAGAAAACTTTTCCTTAATCCCAAAATATAGAGCATTGTACCTACTTCTTTTCTTCTAACATCCCAGGTACACATTTCCCTTTAGAACTCTGATCTCTTTGGGATTTATTGTTGTTTAGGGTATGAGATACAGATCCCGTTTTATCTATTTTCCAATGATGACATAGTTATCTCTGTACTAAGCATTAAAAAAACCCAGCTTTGCCACGGAGATTTGCGATATCACTTTTATCACATACTCCATCCCCTGTGTCCGTGGGACTATTTCCAGTCTGTTCTCCTGTTTCTCTTCTCCTGAGTCTGTGCCCCACCATCTGAACTATAGAGGCTTAGAGCAGACTTTAGTATCTGGCACGTCATCTTGTAGCCGTTCTGTATCAGGGTTTTCATAGCCATTTTTGCATTTTGATTTTTTTTACTGTAAAAATTAATAGACTCATCTTTAGAGCAGTTTCAGATTAACAGAAAGACTGAGCAGAAAGCATGGCATTTCTGTATGTGTATCCCCCCCAGCCCTTCCCACAACCACTTCCCCTATTATTAATATCTTAGGTGTGGCACACTTATTACAATTTCCAGCCAACATTGATACAGTAGTACTGTTGTTGTTGCTATTTAAATTCCTAGTTTATGGGGCGCCTGGGTGGCTCAGTCTGTTAGGCATCTACCTTCGGCTCAGGTCATGATCCTGGTGTCGTGGGGTCGAGTCCTGCATCGGGCTCCCTGCTCAGCAGGAAGTCTGTTTCTCCCTCTGCCTGCCGCTCCCCCTGCTTGTTCTCTCTCTCTCTCTCTCTCTCTGATGGATAAAAAAATCTTAAAAAAAAAATTTTTTTTTTAATTCCTAGTTTACTTTAGGGTGTACTCTTGGTGTTGTATACATTTTATCGGTTTTAACAAAAGTGTGGTGTTTCACATCTAGCATCAGAGTCTCCTACAGAAGAGTTCCACTGCCCAGAAAATCCCCTGTGCTTCCCTTATCATCCCTCCCTCCTTCTCTGGACCCCTGGCAACTCGGATCTTTATTCTGTCTCCATAGTTTGCCTCTTCTGGAATGTTCTGGAGTTGAAATGTACAGTGCGTAGCCTTTTCACACTTAGTTATATGCTCTGAAGATTCCTGCAGGCTTATTTTTTCACATGGACTTTTATATCAGCTTCCCCAACAAATGCTTGTTTGTGTCTTCATTGGGATAATGTTCAGCTTTCCACTGAGCGAGAACTGACATCCTAGGGATGCCGAATCCTTTCCAGGAATAGGGGAATTTTTTTTTCTCTCTGTCAAGTTCATTTTGAGTGTTTCAAGTTCTCATCACCTAGGTGTTACATGCTTCTTGTTACATTTACTTTGAAGTATCTCCTCTCTTCTGTTGCAGCTATAAACGGGGCTTCCCCTGCTGGCACATCTTGTGGCTGGTCACTGCTTGTGTGCATGTGTGTGTGTGTGTGGGGGGGGAGCTGTGGACTTGAACTTGGCAACTCTGATTCTCACAGGTCTGTGGAGCAGCCCAAAGCAGGTGAGAGGGCTGGGTTCTGGGAGGCCTTGGGCCTGTAACATCTTAAGTCCTCACCCCATGTTCTGTCTTCCAGAATGAGGGACTGAATGAGTGTGCACCATTTCCCACAGTGTAATTCCAGCTGAAACCAAGTTGTGATTGTATTTTTACCTCTTTGCCTTCCATTTGATTGGGGAAAAAAGGACGTTCTTTGTCTGCTGTGGTATACAGGGCAGGCTGCAAGCACCCAGCTCCCTCCACGCCCTGGCCTCATCAAACTCAGCCTTTACAGAAATGAGAACTGTCTCCTGCTTGTCTGCAGAAACCGGAAAGGGCAGGGGGACTAGCCTGCTTGTGTGTATGTTTGCTCATCATTCACTGAACTGTTTACTCATTGTTCACTGAGGCTGTCAGTTTTTTGGGTGCCTCTCACATGCCATGCAAGGCGAGTGTAACTCACTGGCCCTGAACTCCATGCTTACAGCTCAGCACTATCTCAAGCCCCAGTAAGAGCTGTGGGGCGTGCTGCCTGGCGCTCTGGTGGGGACCAGATAGACCTGCCTTGGGAGGGGTGCATTGAAGAAGGCTTCTTGGAGGAAATGTCAATTGAGCTGAGATCTGAAGGTTGAATATGAGTTATCCCGGTAGGGAATGGAGGGAAAAAAATCTCTGGGCCAAAGAAACAGTATATGCAAAGGTCCTGAGGTGGCCAGAGGCTCCGTCTATTCATAGAACTGGGAGATACCAAGTGTGGCTGGATCAGAGAATGCTGGGGGAGAGAAGTGTGAGATGGATTAACAAGGTAAGACCCCTCTCAGGCTAGGTAAAGGGTCTTAATAGTCAATGAGGAGTTTTAAGGAAGGTATGACAAGATCAGATTTGCAGTTTCAGTTGATCCCTTTGTGGGCACCTGGGGGTTCATTCGGTGAAGCGTCTGCCTTCAGCTCAGGTTGTGACCCCAGGGTCCTGGAATCGAGTCCTGCATTGGGCTCCCTGCTGAGCTGGGATGGGAGCCCTGGAGAAGGTCAGCACCAGCGTGGAGAGCTGTCCTATTCAATATGGCAGCCACCACGCTCACGTGCCGATGGAAATGAAACTAGTGCGAGTAGAGAAATGCATTTTTAACTTTATGTAAATTCTAAATTCAGTTAATTTAAATTTAAATGACGGTGGGTACTACATCAGACAGTCCAGACAGAGAATATTTGCATTATCGTGGGAAGTTCTTTAGCAAGTGCCTTTAAGTATCTGAGTGGAAATGTTGAGTGGACAGATGTGAGTCTGGGGCTCGGAATAGCAGCTGGGCGAGGGGCAAATCCTACCGTGCAGCTTGCTTGCTGGGGGTCCTTGGACAGTGACTTCACCTCTCCAGTCTCGCTACCCTCATCTAGAAAACAGAATATTCCTTTCCGTGCCTCATGAGGTGCTGTGTAAGCCTCGAGCTCAGTTGGGCGAGGTAACTGGCCCTGAGAGGCACTCCGTGGGGGTGGAAACCTGGTACACCCCCCGGGTCTGACCTTTGCAATTGCTCTGATGTGTTTACTTGGACGAAGGAACTCCGGAGGGCCTTCTCCACCCTAGCTCTGACTTCGATGCAGAGTAGGACCTTGGACAAGTCCTTCTTCCTTTCTGGCCTCCCATTTTCCCATTGGTGATGTGGGCATTAGAGCAGCCCCTCCTTGAAGCCAGCCCACGTCCCGAAGAGAGTAAGCAAGTGCTGACAGCAGCTGAGCTAGTGTCAGAAGAAGGTACCAGAAGGAGGTGGGGGCCTACCGGAAGTCAGCATACATAGGCTTTGCCAGTTCCATCTGTGGTATTTCTGGTGGGGTCCTGCCTTGTGAGAGCGCTAAACCAGAGGCTGGTGTGAAGAGCTCAGCCCGGCCCAGCCTGTGCCCTCAGCTTGCCTCAGGAGCCTCCTTACCATTTATCTTGATCCCTTTTTTTTTCTTTTCTTTTTTCTTTCTTCCTTTCCTTCTTTCTTTCTTTCTTTTTTTTTAATATGGACAAGGTTTACTGACTTCTGAACTGTTGGGAAAAACTATTGTTGTCTCATTAAAACTGCATTGCTCAGTTGTACCAAAAAAACCCCACAAAAGCCTATTAAAGTTTCATACCTGTCATGGAAGACTATTAAAGATTCATAATTGCAATAAAATCCTCTAGTAGAATTTAAGTTTTCATTTTGATAATGCTACAATCGGGGGGGTCCTCATTTGAAGCTGCAAAAGCCATTTCAATAAAGGCTGGGGAAGGCGGCAGAGAAGGCCCTGAAAGTGCTTCCACGGGCGGAGTGGGGGGGGCTTGCCCAGCGGCTGGCACGGGGACACGTGTCCCGAGGGGATGGACTCCCGTCTCCCAGCTCAGCGCGTGATCAAGTTGTTAGCAGGTTTCTCTCCTGACTGCCTCTGGGAAGGGAACTCAGAGCTACCACCATCCGGCCACGGGTTCTTTTGGCTCATTTGTTTTCAGTTCCCTTCACCAGGCAGGAGTAGAGCACCTACTGTGTGCATGGGACGAAGCACGGGGCTGAGAGATGGGAGACAGAAGGATAGATTGGCTTTTCTTAACGGAGTTGTGCCTGGCTCGAGCAGGGGCTTTGCGGGCTGAATCCCAGCTCTGGTCACTTCACTTCCTGGCCTCAGTCTCTTCTTCTGTAAAATAGGGTAATGGGATGTACCTCATAGAGGTGGTGAAAATGAGACTCAGTGGAAGCTGAAGGCAGGGCCCGGGGAGGAGGCAGGTGAAGAGATAGGGTATAGTTTTGAGAGTCTCAAAGGAGGGGTCACTTCAGCCGTGTAAGCATGGTTTCTCAAAAATGCAGCTAACATTTATTGAGCACTTCCTGGATGCTGTAGATTCTGTTTTACCTTCTTTATATGCATCCATTCAGTAGATGTTCACTGAGCACCTACTATGTGCCAGATGCTGTTTTAGGCGCTGGGGCTACAATGGAGAGTTAATAGTAAAGTCATTCAATCCTGAAACCCACGAGGGTAGGCACTGATGCTATCCCCCTTTTCCAGGGAAGGTAACTGAGGCACAGAGAGGGTAGGGCAGTTACCCACGGTCACACAGCTGGGAACAGACCTGGTGGGCAGACTCCTGTGTCTGTGCTCCTGACCGCATGCCTCATGCCTTGTCACTTAGTCTGTCATGCTATAGGACTTGGTGGCCATATTCCTGTCTTGAGGGAAGAAATGCTTAGAACAGTGAACTTGTTTTCCTTGGGTCTCTCAGGGAGTAGGAGGGGACCGCCCATCGAGGTGGGTCACTCCCCAGCCTGCCAAGCACTTTGTGCTGCTCCAGGGGGCCTCCCCCCAGTGCTCCTGTGCCCGCCTCAGACCTGGGAGTGAACTCCTGCTTCCTGGTGGTTGGCCAAGTTCAGGGGAAATCAGTGTCTTCTCCTCACTGAGGTCCCTTTGTGCCCTCCTCGGAGTGTCGCAGGTCCGAGCCTGTCACTGATGGGCTGCGGGTGACGGAGGGGCCTCTTGTCTCCCTTAAAATAAAGGGCGTTCCTGTGGTCCACCCCCAGCTCCTCCATCCCTGGTGATAAATAGGGTGCCCATGGTGACAAGTAAAATAAAGCCACCTTTATTCGTTTATTCTTCCGTGTCCTCCCCACCGGGAGCCTGTTTGCACGCTGAGCAGCACTGGACATTTGCTCACACTGCGTCTGTCTCTCTTTTCTCCAGGGGGTCGTGTCCCGCTGAGCTCGGGGTGGCGTGGGTGGCTTCTTGCTCAGCTAGCCTCGAAGGCTGGGCTTTGCCGTGGCCTCGCTCTGCGGCCCCAGACACGTCCCTGTGCGGTCTGGGCTTCAGGCTCCCCATCTGTGGGAGATCTTGGAGGACCCTGGCGGTCATAGCATCTTTGCCTTCCTACTCATTGCCTTGTTACGCGCATTGTCTAACTCTGGGCTAACTGCAGAGAAAGGAACAAACACATCAGACTCTTCTTGGGGGGCAAGAGCCCAATCAAGGCCTGTACACATCGCCCCCTCCCAACTTCCCATTGCCCAGACCCAGCGAAAGGGGTAGGTGGGGGTGGGGGAGGATGGGGGTCTCCCTTCCCGGCACTGTTTACTGAATGTTTCCCTCGAGCCAGGACAGGCTGGAGTAAAGGTGGGAGCTGCCCAAAGAGTGTGCAAACAGCTGGGCTCAAACTCTGGCTCTGTTTTTCCCATCCCGTGTGACCTTGAGCAAGTTGCTTGACATCTCGGAACCTGTCCCCTCCGTTTGGAAGGGAAGTGAATGAAAAGGTGTCAGAAGCCTCTCACGTGCCGGTGGTCCCGTGGGATTCCTGTGGCCTCCCGGGCCTTGCTGGTAGCATTGAGCCCATTTTACAGACAGAACGCTGAGACTCGGAGTGTGCTCAAGAGCAGTGCAGGGCCACACGGCTCCTTTTTCACGGTTGCCTGGCTGCGGAACCAGGGGCTTCTTTCTCTGCACCGTGGGGACAGGATGCCACACCCTGCAGGCCACATGGGGCTCTGAGCAGCAGGGAGACACCGGGTTGTTTGAAGGGGCTTGTGGACTCTCGCTGGCGGTGAGTGTGCAGACCCGCGTTCCGGCGAGCAGAGGAGAAAACCGGACTTGGAGACGGGGGAGCATCTCAGACCAACTCCGATGCCGAGGGCGGCTGCCTGGGGGCCCAAAGCCAACCCTGCCCGGACCCTGGGTTGTAAGACTGATGCTGCGGGAAGAAGAAAGAAGATTGGAAGGAGATCGAGAAGACGGGCTCACGTACCCCATTTGGCGGTGGGGGGGGTTCCCAAGCGTGACCCCTGTTTCAGGCCCCTTCCCCAGGTGGGGTGCACGGGAACCCCGCGCTGCCTCCCACAGATCCAGTGGAGATGTATTTACTCAGCAGGCATGAAGGGAAACTATGAGCAGCCCAGCAGCCTGTGACGTCGGGGCTGTTGGTGCTGAGCACGGGGCCGGAGTAAGAGGTACTCGGGCAATTACGAGACAGGCCAGGTGCCAGGCTCCAGGCCCGGGACAGTAATGGGAGTTTGGAAACCACCGTGCCCCCCCAAAACCCATTGCCCCCCCATGGTTACTGACACCCACCCTTCCAGTTGTCATGTTTAGCAAATCCAAGTACAGGATGTCCTTTCAAGTTCCAGCTAAATGACAGATACTCCTTTCAGTGTCCCTCCGTGCCGTGCGGTATTCGAGATGCTTCCCGCCCAGCCTCTCTGGAGGGCCGGGTAGATGCTGCTGGAATTGAGCTGTGTGTCCCTGTCTTCACCCCCCACCCCCCAGGACCTGGAGGGAGAGGCTCCTGCCCCAGAGGGTGCCCGGACCGATCGGGTCTCTCAGATGCTAGTTCCTTTCATTAAACTGCTGGGACGGAGATAAAGGGTGTGGGGCAGGTTCAAATGGATTCCCTTCGCTTAACGAGAGCCAAAGCTCTTGGGAGAGATGCGCGAGGAAGCTGAGCCCTTCAGCAGACGGGCGGTGTAGGCGGCGCTGCAGCCGGAGCTGTGGGGGCTGCAGGGGCGCGGAGCGGGCTCGGGCCGGGGAGAGCGCAGAGGTGAAGCCGCTGGTGCACAGAGGCCACGTGGTGATGTGGGTGCAGGGGGGCCGGGCAGGAGCCGCCGTCCACTCTCGGCACGGAGAAGATGCTGGCTCAGGAACCTCGGTGTGAGGAGGAGGAGACCCAGGTTGGGGGGCCACAGCGGGTGGAGGGAGGTGAAGCCTGGTGAGACCTCCTGGAGGGTTACCCGGGGGAATAAAGGCAGAGTTTTCAGATCTGGGTGCTGCGGGCAGGGCTAGGGAGCGATGGCAGGATGGTGACTTCGGACATGCTGGGTTTGAAGCGATGCCATGTGTCCCCAGGCAGAGCTCAGGAGGAGAAAGCAGGAGGGCCCTGGGGCCATGCTGACCTGGGTCTGTCTCCTAGCTGTCCTATTCGCTGGCTCTGTGACCTTGAACTCTTCACTTAACCTCTCTGAGCCTCCGTTTTCTCTCTGGCGGAGTGGAGAGCCAAGGATACCTCCTTTGCAGAATGTCGAAGCCATCAGAGCAGGAAAACAAATATACGTAAAGGGACGAACAAGGTACTTGGCACACGTTCGGTTTCTGGTAAATAGTGGCTTGAAACTTGAGGCCCCAGGCTGGTGTCATGTTTTGGTCCCCACTGGGCTGCAGCAGAGAGGGTCCTGGTGCAAGGAACAGGGGTCTGACTTTTCATTCACGCGATGGATTTTTGTGGAATTCCCACTGCCTGTCGGGCCCTGGGGACACAGTGTGGGAAAACCCAATCACAGCGCAAATCTAAGCCCACTCTCAAGCCCAGGCGGCACGAGAGCAGGAGCGGGGCTGCCTCACCCAGCACGGCACCCCGGTCCGGAGCGAGGCACCTGCTAGGTGTGCAGTAAACGTTGTGTGGGCGAGGGGAGACGCGAAGTCCGAGTTTGCTTTCTGTACTGGAAACTCCCCCACCTGCTGGCGAGGCTCTGAAGGAAAGACGGGAAACTGGGGACCAGGGTTCTGATTCTCCGTCTCATCCACACATCTTCGTTTATCCTCCCTTTCTTCCAAGTTCCCCCATGGCTCACCTTTTCCAAATTCTGCTTTGGAAAAATGCTGGGAAAACCCTCTGGGGTTGCTCCTGAGCCATCAGCAGGCTGGGAAGCTGGGGAGAAGGAAAAGCAGGCAGGGACAATTGGCATTATGAGGCTGCCCTTCAAGGCCATGGTGGGGAGCAGCCCGGGGCGGCCTCTTCCCTGCCGAGGGCTCAGTGCCCCCTCCAGGAAGAGCAAGGAAGAGAAGCCAACCCTCCGAGGGGAACAGGGCTGGGAGACGCCCCATCTCACTCCGAGGCATCGTTCCTTCCAGCCTCGTGTAGTTTTGTCACAGGTTTATTTTTATGGGAAGGCTACTTTATTCCCTTTTATTTTTTTCATCTTTTCACTTAAAAAACAAAATAAAAATCTGGTTTTAGGGCACCTGGGTGGCTCAGTGGGTTAAAGCCTCTGCCTTCAGCTCAGGTCATGATCTCAGGGTCCTGGGATCTAGGCCCACATCGGGCTCCCTGCTCAGCGGGGAGCCTGCTTCCTCCTTTCTCTCTGCCTGCCTCTGCCTACTTGTGATCTCTCTCTCTCTCTCTCTCTGTGTCAAATAAATAAATAAAATCTTAAAAAAAAAAACACGTGGTTTTACATTACAAAATAAAACTGCCTACTCGTTGCAAGAATCCAGGCGATATGTTATTGCTTTATTGGGAGGCTAGTTTTCTCACTTATTGCTTCTTTCCTGAGTAAATTAAGATGTTGTTTGTATTTTAAGGAAATGTGTGCATGCTTGTGGTAGAAATCTCAACCTGTAGAAGCGTAAAAGGGAAATAATGGAAGCTCGCCTTCACGTCTCTCACCTCGCCCTCCCCCCTCTGCCACCCCTAACTAGTTGCTCCCAGATGGCGGTTGCTGTCTAGCAAACGGGGCCCTTGGGGAATCTTGTTGTAGATCCACCTCTCTAAACCACTGCTAAGTCAAGGGCAGGTGGCCCTTTATAGTAACAGGAGCATGTGCTCAGGCTTGGACCTGGAAGGTTGGCTCTGCCATTGACTTGCTGTGTGACCCTCAGGCATCCACATAACCTCTCTGAGCCTCAGTGACCTCCCCGGCAGGCTGGGATCAGGGCTCTGAAGCCCCGGGCATGAGTCGGTGTCCTGCATGCCACCCAGGTGCCCGTGTCGCTTGGTGGTCTCTGCAGGTTGGGGACCAGATTCTGGAGGTGAACGGATGGAGCTTTCTGAACATCCTGCACGACGAGGCAGTCAGGCTCCTCAAGTCTTCGCAGCACCTCATCCTGACGGTGAAGGACGTCGGGAGGCTGCCGCACGCCCGTACCACTGTGGACGAGACCAGATGGATTGCCAGTTCCCGGATTGCGGACACCAGCACGAGCTCGGCAGGGTCTGGCTGTACCCCTCACTCGGGGTCCCTGAGAGCCAGGAACGCCCCCTCCCATCCCTTCCCCACACCCTGATCCGTGGTGATTCTGAGAGCCTGCCGGCCCCATCCCAGGGTCCTTTGCGTTTACCGGCCTGAACCTTGGGCCCTTAGGTGCTTTGTCTGAAAAGTGGGGATCCTCACCCCTGCCCCCATCCAGCTCTGGCGATGAGGACCCTGTGAGTTACCTGAGGAAAAGGGTCTTGGGAGTCAAAGTGACTATAACTGCCCATGTCTGCGGAGTTGCTGATGGTGTCGCGTGTCACCCCTGGATTCCCGGGGGGAGTCTCAGCCTCTCAGGCCAGATAGACCCCGAGCATCCCCTCCCTGCCTTCCCCCTCCTCTCCTGCCTCCCTTCCTTTTCTCCGGCACAGTATCATAAATGTTTTAGTTAGCTACCAGCATTTAAAAAGGCATTAGGTTTCCCATGGAAAAAACAACAACTGGATTTCTGGCTGCTGCTTTAAGGAATTCTGGCGGCTTGAGCACGTTTTTTCATGAAATTGGGCTGGAGCCGAGCTGCACCGCCAGTTGCCTCTGGGGTCTGCAGTTCACCACAGCCACTGTCCTCCCCCTCCCTAGGGTTGGCCTGACCCCAAGGCCATGGGTTATTGTCTCCTGTCCTGGTGTTACCCACCTGGGCCTGTAGGGTTGGAAACAAGTCAGGAGTCCCCCTGGCATGAGTTGAGAAGCGCTGCCCACAGGCTTGACTGGGCGGCCAGAAGCCGCTCCGCTGTCCAGGCGGGCACGTCCCCTTGAGTGGCCCCAGCGGCACCGGGGGGGCGGGGGGGGGATCGGAGAGGGGTTCTCTCCTCCCGCTCCAAATCAGCCTCTCCCTTGCTTGCACCTGTCCAAGGGGCTCGATCACCCTGCTGAACACATTTATCTTTCTCCATAGGTTTCCTGGGGATCTTCCCATGGAAGGGACAAACAAGGTAGGGGCTCCCCATTCATGGCTATCTTTGGCTTCTTCATACATCCCTATGGGGGGCGGGGAGGGGGTTGTGCAGAGCCACTCACGTGCATGATCTCATTTCGCTTGGGCAGTCTGCAGACTGTCCGTCCGTCCTTCATTCCATATATGTCTGGGCGCCAGCCCAGGCCCCAGGGATAATGGCACCGAACAGAACTGATCAGATCCCTGCCCTCACGGAGATTCTGCCTAGTGAAGGAGACACACACAGAAACAAACCTGCCCGCGTATCTAATCACAGAAGATGTTCGGTGCCACCGGGCCGGGTGCTGGATAGCCTGAGAGAGAGCAGCCGCTGGGACATCTGACTTAGGCGGGGTGAGAGGCAGAGGGGAGGGCGAAGGCTCTCTGAGTTGGTGACACGATGCTCGGGCTGGGCAGTGGGTGTTAAACAGAAGTAGCCGCGTCGGAGTCCAGTGCGGGGTTGGGAGGGGATGGTTTAGTCAGAGGGCGCGGCCCGTGCCAGAGCCCCGCGGTGGCAAGGAGAGCACGAGGGGGCGGAGGTGAGCGAGCAGGAGGTGGGAACAGAGTGACAACAGGTGGGGTCACTGGGTCACACGGGACTTTGTGGGCTGCCTAAGAGGTTCGGCTTCTAACCTAAAGTAGGGGAAAACCATGGAGGAGATGTCTGTTTTTACCAGATCATTTCAGCAGCTCTGCGTAGGTGATGGGGGCGGCAGAGGGGAGGAGAGGGGACACCGATGGCATCTTAGCCACAGCTCTGGATGATGCCAGAGGCAGTGGCGGGGAGGGAGGGGGTGTATGCACATCTGCGCTCTATCTTGGAAGTTAAGTTACCATTATCCCGATTTGCCAAGGGAGGTCCTGAAACCTGGAGAGTAAATTGGAAACCGTAATAAAACCGCTCAACTCTGAATGGTTGCAGGATCTGATGAGATGACCCGTAAAAGCGCTGTGTAGGGCATGAAGCCCTTTGCGACCGCGAGGGGCTGCACAGTCTGAGAACCGACCTGTGGCCTCCTGCAGGTGCACAGCATAGACCGAGGCCCCCACCCCTCTGCACTGCGGTCACTGGCCCTGGAGCCGTTGGGAATTCCCAGCCGCCTGTCTTCCTGTCTTTCAGCTGGGATTCTACAAGGGGCCAGCCGGCTCGCAGGTGACCCTGAGCAGCCTGGGGAACCAGACGTGCCTGCTGCTGGAGGAGCAGGCCCGCCACTTGCTGAACGAGCAGGAGCGCACCACGATGGCCTACTATCTGGACGAGTACCGCGGCGGCAGCGTCTCCGTGGAGGCCCTGGTCATGGCCCTGTGCGAGCTGCTCAACACCCACGCCAAGGTGACCCGAGCTCCTCCGCAGGAAGGCGGCGGCTCCCCAGGGCTCTGCCTCCTCCCTGCCTCCCTCTGCCCCCCACTCCTTTCCTGAGCACCCACGGGGAGTCTGGCAGAAGTGGCCCTGGGTGGAGACCGGGGACCAAGGTGGCCCCTTGTGCCAGGGAAGGCAGCCCACAGACTCCTGGGGAAACAGTCGATTAAAGTCCCCTGTGATGTGGGCCCTAACAGAGTGGCTGTCGACACTAAGCATACATTTAAAATAATCTGGGATGCTCTTCAAAAGCGATGCCCGGGCCTTGCCCCAGGCCGGTTAACTCCACACATCTGTGGGTGGGAGCCTGCCACAGGCCCCCCGGGGCTGGCAGCTCTGAGCACCCGGCTCTGGAGGGGGTCTAGGGTCCAGAAGCTGCACAAAAGAAGAAGGGATTAAACCCCCTGGAAGCAGTTGCAGGTGGGAAGGCTTAACAGAGAAGACGCAGTTTGCAGAGAAGGAGGGAAGGGCATTTTGGGTGGGAGGAACAGCCGCGGGCTGCTGGGTATGTCCGGGGAGCTGCAGTCCAGCATGCTTGCTGAGATGCCAGCGAGGATGAGGTGAGAGGGAAGCAGGCGTCAGAGGAGGCTGGCCCAGCGTTTGGGCCGCAGTGGTGCTTGGACTTCTTCTAGGACAGTGGGAGCCACAGAGGGTTAAGGAGGGAGGCTGGCGATCAAGTTGGCACGCAGGTCATTTGGCCTAGCAGGGGGTGGGTAACTCCGGCTGAGTGCCCTGTTTGTCCCCCTCCCCAGTTCTCGCTCCTGTCTGAGGTGAGAGGCACCATCTCCCCGCAAGACCTGGACCGCTTCGACCATCTGGTGCTGAGGCGGGAGATCGAGTCCATGAAGGCACGGCAGCCCCCGGGCCCCGGGGCCGGGGACACCTACTCCATGGTCTCCTACAGCGACACGGGCTCATCCACAGGCAGCCACGGCACCTCCACCACCGTCAGCTCGGCCAGGGTGAGCGGCCCCTGCCCCGCCCGGCTTCAGGGCCAGCGGGGGTGGGCGTTGAGATCCCGGTTTTGCAGTGAGACCCATCTAGGCGCTGAATCTCGGCGCCACCCCTTACCAGCTCTGTCCCTTGCCTTTCTGAGCTTCCGTTTCTTCCCTTGGAAAAACCTCATCGCTGTCGAGTGCCTGATGCGTGGCCGCAAGGGCTAGGAGGCAGCTAGCAAACAGGGCAGATGTGGCCCTGCCTCTTGGGCTCCCGTCTGCGGGGGGCGGGCTCCGGGAGAAAGGTGAAAAACACAGGCAATGAGACAAAGAGAAAAAATAGTAACCATCCATGGGAGGATCCCACCAGAAAGCGTGGCAGTGCCTTCATGGGGGTCATCATGATGGGATCTTCCCCTCTTGTCTTTGGAGCCTACCCTGACTTTCTCCCAGTCTCCCTAGAAAAGCGTGCGGTCCCTCCTGGGTTCTGCCCCCGGGATGCTCAGAGGCAAATTAATCCCAGGAGACCTCTGCAAGGAAGGAGCAAAGGAAATGCCTTGCGGCTTGCTGGGGGAACCAGTTCTGCAGGAAGAGCCAGGTGGAGGTCAGGAGAGCTGGCAAGGCTCATGCAATCTGCCCCCGTCTTAAGATCGCTCATCACTACTCCAGTGGAAAGGGTGGGGGAAAAGCCACATTTCTCACACTCGGCTGCTCGCAGGTGCTGAACTGGGAGATCTTACAGGGGGAATCTCAGTAGACTCGGGACAGGTGCAGTCCGCTGTCCTGCTGGAGGAGCAGAGCTCTGGGGGCGCGGTGATGTCCGAGGTTTCCGGCCGGCGGTTAGTGGGCGCCGATGAGCTCACGTCCAGCAGGAAACAGCCCTGGGGCAAGCGCCCTTGCCTTTGCAGATGGCTTTTGTTTCTTTTTAGCTCTGGGGAGCTGAGTTTCTGGGGAACTTCTACGCCTCTGCCTTCCACCCCTACCGTTCTGAGTCCCCTTCCTCCACAGGAGTCCTTGTCCCTTCCTGGGGGTCCCAGGCAGCTGCCAGGCATTCCTCTAGGGCTCTGGCTGCCGTGGAGACAATGTCATGCTTCGGCGATGAGCAGGTCACCTCTGGGGCAGGGCAGAGGGTGTTCCCTACCTGGGGCTGTGTGTCTGGCTCTGTGGTGGCACACAGGTGATGAGCTGACTTCAGGCTGCAGGGACCTAGCCCGAGGGGCCCTTTCTCTCGGGTCCGGCTCCACTGACACCGGCCTCAGAAATCCCCACGTGGGGCTTCAGGAGCCATGAGCCACTGCTCTGAACCTGGGGGATGGCAGCCTGTAATTCTGGAATGGTCCCTTTAGAATCAGGAATGAGAGATCCAGTGGGGGGTGGAGAGGGGTGTGCTCTAGCCTGGGAGGCAACAGATTTAGGTTTAACCCCTGGCTTCTCTGGGCCTCAGTTTCCCCATGAGTAGAATGGCCCAAGGTCTTTGCCTGAGGCTCTGATGGCAGTCAGGGTAACAATTATGTCCAGCTCAGCGCCAGCCTGCCGTGACCTTGCCCAGCCTAGGGGTCTCTCCCAAACCTAAGAAGTGTTGGCCCCCATTGGTCTCAGCCCCATGCTTCACTGGCCAGTGCCTCAGTTTCCCCACTTGCACTGGGGCAGTGATGCTGCCATGCCCAGCTTGTTGGGAGGGTTAAATGAGGAGTGACCTCCCTGTTGGCACCAGCATCCCAGAAATACTGTCCAGACCCTGAGAGCAGGAGGAGACAGCTCTTCCTGACTTTCCCCAACCTGTCTGGAGAAAACCACCTTGAGGATTTGCATCCAGGGCCTTGCAGACACTTGGAGGCATCTGGAAAGCACTGTGTTGAGGCTCTGCTCCCCCACCTCGCTCTTATCCTGCCTCCCGCGCCCTCACACCCACAGCCTGGGGCCCCATCCCTCAGACTCAGACCTTCGCTGCCTTGTGCCAGCACAAGGCCTGGGGCTCTCTGCAATGCGGGTTTTCTCTGATCCAGTTTTCTGAACAAGGTCCTCCTTCAGGCTCTGCCTTCCATTAGGACGTGTGACCTTGGCCAAGTCACTTCTCCTCCCCGGGCCTCCGTTTTTCCACCTACCAAATGGGAGTGACGATCTCAGCCTCACCTGCTGGCAAGTCCCATGGTTGCCTCACGGTGAAGAGCCATCTGCGGACAGCCCTTCTTAAGGACAGGGGTCATTTCTGCAGAGCCGTGGGGCCCCCTGGTTTCCTTCGAGGAGGCGTTACCGTGAAGGAGTGCTGGTTGCGGCAACGGGACCTTTTCTTCATCCCTCCTTTATGCCCGCCCCAAGCGTCTGGAGGAAACAGAAGAGGGATCTTTGAGAACCGTGCTCATTTTTGCCTTTCTCCGTGTGTGCATGCGTGCATGCTGGGCAGAGGGGGTGGCTGCTGAACCCGCCCCGTCCCTAATATTTATTCGATGTATTTTTCTTTTTGCCTTTTCCCCACCCTTCCTCCCCAGGAGCGGCTGCTGTGGCTTATAGACCTGATGGAGGTACCGTCCTTCCTGCCAGGCGGGGCCGGGGCATCCCTTAGCCGGGGTGGAGGTAGGGGGCCGTGGCCCCTCCCGCCAGCCCCTTATGTCTGCGCCGAGCCCTGGTGGGAACTGGGATTCTTCTTGGTGCTCACTGTCTCTCCTGTTGGCCAGTCCATCAGGTTTCCTCAGGCTTCGGGGTGAGAAGGTTCTACACTTAAACCCCAGCCCTGCCACTTCCTGCTGGGTGACCTCAGAAAGGGATTTTAGTTCTCTGAGCTCACTTTTAGGATCTGTAACCTGAGGATGATCATTTCTGTGCTGTGGAACTGTGCAGAGACCTCTCGTCCTTTCATATGCTGTAAGCTCTGTCTGGAGTGTTCTCTTTCCCTCTTCACGTGGCCTGCTGTCTCCTATGTGGGCATCAGCCCTGTGCTCACATGCCACCTCTTCCCAGAAGGCTTCCCTGATTCTCTGACTTCCCTATGGCTCCTCCAACCCCCTGAGTGTCCCATTGTCCTGACTCTTGTCTCATTCTAAGATGTTTACAAGCTTGGCCTACTACTCTCCCTGACCACAGCAGCGATTGTGTCTGGAATCACCAATGAATCCCGAGTGTCTGGCCCAGGGCCTGACCCATATAAACAACTGGGCCTTTCTTAATAACCATCATTGTTGGCATTTGCCGAGAGACCTTCATGGCATTGTGATAATGCTTTCCAATAGTATCTTCTTTGACTTTGCCAGTAACTAGGAGTGGCAGGTACTGCCATGATCCCTATTGCACAGGGAAGAAAACCAAAGTCAGAGAGAAAAGCGACTTGGTCCAGGTCACTCAGCTAGTGAGTGGTGGAGTCAAGATTCGGTATTTATCTACTCACCACCAAGTGCCAGGCACTGGTCTGCGACCCCAGTACGTGTCCATGAGCTTTTGCTGCAATGATGCTGAACCCCCAAATCTGGATGGATAATAACCCAAAGCATTTCTTGCTTGTGACCCAGATCCTGTCCCTTATGGAGCTCACCTGCTTTCCTGACTCTGTTCAAACTCCTGTCACCTGGCTCTCACCTCTTCTGAGTTTGTCTTCCCTGATAAACAGGAGGGACCAGGGAACAGGGAACAGGCAGGGACCACATCTTTCCTCTGTCTGTCTACCCAGTGCCAGCCCAGGCTCTGGAAGGGAGTTGAGGCCCAGGGAAATGTGGAGCAGAAACGGAAATGAATCTGCCCTCCCTGGCCACGCAGGATTATGTTCTAAAAACCAGGCTTCTAACCGTCTACTTCCTACATGGTAGGAAAATGCCCTTTGCACGGGAATTCGGGCCGGCAGAGTGGCAGAGGGCTGGCTCTTGGGACCCCGATGCCCCAGACAGTTGCCCCAAGTGGAGCCAGTTTCCATTTAGCCCAAATTCTGTGGGCCACGCTGTGCAGTTAGCAATCGCAGGTTAAATGTGGCTCATTCTGCAGCTGTTTTCCCTTAAACCAGACAAAAATCGATCAAAGGAGCTCAGATGCAGCCTTCCTCCACTGACAAATAGTGTTTCTTTTCCATTTGTCTAATAGTCAGCCCTGGGAATTTTTCCTGCCTCCAGACAATGTCATTCCCCTCCCATTCGGATGTCAGCCGGGAGAGCCGAGCAGAAGCAAAGCTTCCCTGGCATTAATTGAGTTCTTCACATGGTACAAGCCCGCCCGGAGCAGAGGGGCTTAAGTGAACAGGCTGGGGCGTCCCGCAGACCGGGGCTGGCTCTCCCAAGTGGTGGCCGTGACACCTTGGGCAGGTGACTGAAGATTTGGAGCCTCCGTTTCCGCATCTGTACACTCGCTGATAAGACCAGTCATCTGTGGGTTGTCGTGAAGATTCAGTGAGCTCAGGAGTGGACTCGCAGGCATGGAGTACTTGGGAGCCCATTCTGTTGATGCTCTAAAGACGGGCAAAGGGCACTGCGGAGGATTTCAGGGGTAAAGGGGTTGTAGAGGCCAAGGCCAGGCTTGTACTTAGGAAGTAGGTGCCGTTGAGGTTGGGGGCGGCAGCTGGGCCTGCCCCGCCTTAACCTCAGCGACTTTCCACCTGGAATTGAGAGGTTCGCACTCCAAGCCTCTCGAGTGCCTGGAAAGGGGCTCCCTGGGCCCACCAAGGATTGCTGGGGCAGGGGCCCGATCTCTAAAAGCCTTATTGTCCCTGTGCCCAGGCGGTAAGGTGAGAAGTGGGTGCTGGGCGTGGCTGTCAGCCCTTTGCTCCCTTGTGGTCTCTATGCTTCCCTCCTCGTCTAAGGAGGAAAAATCCTGGAGCGAAAGGAGAGTGGAGAAGCTCAGGCCTGTCTCAAGCCCTTCCAGCTGCAGGGACCCCTAACTGTGAAGGCAGCTCTTTCCAGAAGCCAGGAGCAAATGACCAGAGGACCTTCTCCCACCTCCTTTGTTGTGCCTTTGGCCCAGCCTGGATAGGTTTAGAGTCCTCGGCTGGGCGAGCCCTTCCGCAGTGGGGGAGCAGGAAGGAGCCCAACTATGGACTCATTCATCAGCCAGCCCTGTGGTGAGCATTCGGTGAGCACCCCTCCCTGCCCCTCATCCTTGGCTCTGAGATGACCGCACCTGCTGCCCAGCAGCTTAGCAAGTCCTTTCGGGGAGGCAGCCTCAGATCAGATCATCTACGTAATTCACGCCCTGAGAAGTGGGTCGAGGACCGGGGCCCTGACCAAGGCAGGCCATCAAGGAGGGGATGTTGGAACTGAGATCTGAGGTCATTGGTATCAACCGGGCATGCCGCAAGGCAAGGAACTGAGGGAGTCAGATCAGCACATGCAGAGGCCCTGAGCTCAAGGTTTGTGGACCATGGAAGGAACTGTGGGAGGTCAGGAGGGCCAGAATGCCAGGGGTGAAGGGGACAGGGTGCAGGGTTAGCAACAGGAAGCGCCAGGGGCTCGGGCTTAATCCTGAAACCATGGAACACCACTGAGCGTCTTCAGGCAGGAAGTGACATGATCTTGTCTGCATCTTTTAAAATGCTTTCCCTGTGTGTGCAGGGAACTCAGAGGCACAGGTAGATGGAATGACTCGGAGAGGCTACTGCTACGGTCCGGGTAGCTACAGGTCTGTGGTCGGGCAGACTGGCTCTGCAGCCCCTGTCCCAGAAAGCTGCTTGGTGCCCAGATTAGGGCATGGCAAGGCTGGAGTTCATTTTTCTGTTTGAGTAGAACAGCCCATTCTCCCCCAAGAGGCCTCGGCATGAGCGCCCTGCATCCTCAGAACCATAAATTCAGCAGAGGCATCAGTGAGCCTCGGGATGGCTGCAGCTTGGCCTCAGTTGGTGTCTGAAATAAGCAACGGTCCTCCCTGCCAGCCCTTTGTGGTACGTTTGCTTCCCCGTGTGGGCACTTGGGTGTGCTGGAAGCTGTTTCCAGCAGACAGAACCAAGTCCACGGAGGCCAGCCCTGCTCCTCCGGAGCCCGCACTCTCCCAGTTATAAAATGGGGGGTCAGACTGTGCATTGACCCAAGACGGCGGTCTTCACCTTCCCTGTGCCGTGAACCCCTCTGGCAGGCTGGCAAGCCCTGGCACCCCTTCTCCAAAGAACAGTCTTACACGTTTAAGAGAAAATACATCAGGGTTACCAAAAAACCCGCATCATACCGCAGAATGCCATTTTCAGAGTTCCAGAACAATTTGTAAACCGTGTGCTTCCTGATGAACACACGCCGTGTCGAGATCTGACAGCGGGTCAGCAAGGCTGTGAGTGTGAAGCCAGGGTGAGCCCAAGGGCGGTTCAGTGGCACCTGCAGCAACCGGGATGCAATGGGAAAGACCTGGGACTTCAGTGGGTGACAGTGTCTCTCGGGTGCTGCCGGTCCTGCGGGGCTGCGTCACCTCCGTTTATAAGGGAGGAAATGTGACATGTGTGGGTTGGAGGGTCACAGAAAGCGAGAGGCAGTGTTTTCCCTCAGCCGGGTTCTTGGGTCACCACATCCCCCCAGGAGCCCTGCTCTCCAGCACCCGTCCCGAGGGCCCTCCAGCCCTGACCTGGAGACTCTGGGTCACGCTCTCTGTCCACCGAATGGAGTCCTTTACCTGAGATCTTTGGGAGGGTGACGCGTGGGGACAGAGGGTAGCACGTTCCGCCTGCACCGCACAGGCCTCCTGGGGACCTCTGTGGTTTGGTGGGTGAACACGATGGCGGGAGCAGACAGCTGGTGAAAATGACCGGAGCCGTCCAGGAGCCGGGGCAGTTCCCGTGCTCTTGGCCACGCGAGCGAGTGTGGGTTCCAGCCCTCTGTTAGGGGACCCACACCCCTCTGCCCTTCCCTGTCAGCTTCCAGACTTCCAGCCCCACCCCATGCTTGGAGAGCTCCAGAGCAGGACCAGCCTGTCTCCACCAGCGTGGCCATTGGCCCAGGGTCTGGCTCCATGACCCTTTTGGACCCCCAGTCCTGCCCACTTCACTCCAGGCAGCCCCACTCGCCCCCCCCCCCAGGAATGCCTGGGCTCTGGCTCTACCCAACTGGTCCCCTCCCCCACCCTGACCTTCCTGGGTGGATGGCTCCTGCCCCCCCAGCTCCAGCTCTTTCCTCTTTCCTTGCTCTCCACCTCTCCCTCCCGTGGTCTTCCTTCTCTTCCTTCTCTCTTACTCCCCCTCCCCTCTGGGCTTTCCCTCCTCTGTCCCTCCCCCTGGCCTTGGGCAGAAATCCCAGCCCCAGGATGACCTTCCAGGAACTTTTGTGACTCAGGGTCTCCGTTTCCCATCTACAGAGTGGGGAGGCCCCCTAGCCTCAGGCCTCCGGTGCATTTAGGGGCAGAGTGGGGGCGAGCCTGTTGTCCTGACATCAGAATAAAGAAGTCAGAAGAACAAAGAGCTGAAAATAGGACCTTTATGTAAGCGTCTTGCCGGGAAGGGAGAGGTGGGCCTCATTCTGCTCAGGTGACAGCAATCACCTAGAAGCATCACCGCTTCCAGAATCACGAGTCCACCTGGCAGGGCTCCGCACAGGTGACTGCCTGCCATCGTTTCACTTTATTTTGGCCCCACAGTTCCCTCAGACCAGACTCCTGGGATATCCGGGCCCTGACTAGGCCAACTCGGACAAAAAGAAGTCCTTTTCTCTGAGAGGCAGGGAATTTTCTGAACTGTCACTGATTTGAGGAGGAAGGAGATGGGGGGAGCAGCCGGTCCTGAGGGCGTCCTGGCTCTTGTGGCAAACAGTCGGAATAACAGAGTCAGACCTTGAACATGACTCTGCTTCCCACCTCATCCTTGCTGTGTGACCTTGGGCAGGTGGCCTTCCCTCTCTGAGCCTCAGTGACCTCAGCCGTAGAATGGACGAAGGACCCCATCTAGCAGGACTAATGGAGCCACTGAGTTTAAACCTGCAGCCAGTCTCTGGCCTCAGCGGGTGCAGGAGGGAGGGGCAGTCTGGCTCCTGCATGAGCTCTGACCTTGATCCTGGTCTGGAAGCCTGTTCCTCGAGCGTTTGTGCTGACGCACCCCCGGGGTTCTTAGCCTGCTGTCTGTAGCTATTTCAGATGCACGAAGAACATGGCTCGGGGACTCGGGGCTCCTGAGCCGTCTGGATTTGGCAGATGGAGTCTGGCAGGGCCGGGCTCTGACCCGTCTGCCGTTTGCTCCACTTCGGGCCCTCCTTCCCAGGGCTGGATGTTTATTCCCCCCGCCTCTCCACCCTCACCCTCCCAACTTTCCATCCTGCCTTCCGACTTGGCTCCAGGATGCTATTACTAGCGAGGACGGGCTGAGGCCAGGGGCCAGGGATGGCCGTATTGTTCCGTGTTAGCGAGGGGCGACATCGGGGCCCTGTCCAATTCTGGGGTCAGCGCAGTGCTGTGTGGGCTTTGGGGCCACTCCCACCCGGGTTAGAAACCCGACCCGCGGGAGAAGGTCCATGTGGTCTTGGACAGGCCACTTCCCTTGGAGCTGTGAAGGAGGGAGGACCCAGGGCTCTGTGATCTGGGGCAGAGACCTGCTTGTGTTGTCGGGACTCTGGATCCTTCCTCTCTCCCTCCCAGGGGCCCAGTTACCACTGCTGGCCGCATCAGCGATCCTGAGCAAAAGTGTGTGCATGGCCCTCTGAGGGGTGCTGGGGACACAGTGACCTGCACACCATTTATTCCCCATGAGCCAAGGCTGCCTGATAAATGCTTGTTGACTGAATGGGTGCCCAAAGCTCCGAATGTACCAGAACAGACAGAATCTCCTATCTTTGGTGCCGCTGTGGAGTGCCACTTGAGCCCCCCGGGTGCCTGCAGGTTGAATCCAGGGACGGGACAGTGGCTGCACTGAACGTGGCAGAGGCCCCTCCTGCCTGAGCACTTTGTAGGTGTTACTGCATCAGCCCCACGAGAGAGGGACGGCCGTGACCCCATTCTGCACGTGGGGAAACCAGCACGGACCAGATCAGTGGTTTGCCCTCCGCAGAGCTGGGTGTGATCTCAGAGAAGCCAGGAGTGGTGCCACTTAGTGGGTGGAGGGCAGCCCCATCACTCCCCCTCCCAAGGATCCCCTACTGTCGTTGCGTGCCTGAGGCTGCCCGCAGCACCTTCCCGGAAGCCCGTGTGCAGGGGACTGGGTTGGAGGCAGTCGGGACGCTGACGTTTGCATGGAAACCTCAGCTTTGTTGGTAAAATGAGGCAGGCGTCCCAGCCTGACATCACGGGACCAGGTGAAGAGGCCTGGGTATGAAAGGCTCCAAGCCGGGAGGGCCTAGCGCCCCGCTGGAGGTTCCCATGGCAGGTCTTTGTGATGACGTGCCTCTTGCCTGCCCAGAATGTTCCAGGCTCCAGGAGTGTCTTTTGGGATGGAGATCAGCCTTTGCCCTGGGGGGTATGACATTGGGGACCCCTCCGTCCCCTCCCACTGCCTCCACCCTAATCCGAGCCACCGTGACCGCTCTCCAGGATGATCTGCCGTAGCTGCCTTGCCTCATTCTCTGCCTGCTGGGGCCTCCTCTGGGTCACCTGAGTGATTGATGAATTCATTCACCCATCGATCCATTCACGGATTCATTTGCTTAGTAAATATTTATTAAGCAGCCACAGTCCTAAACACTGAGGATAGAGTAGGGACTAGGTGGTCCTAAGTCCTGCCTTTGAGGGGTTTTTATCCTAACGGCAGAGAAGAACAAGAAGCAAATCAATAATATAGCGTCAGGTGGTGGTAAATCTCATGCAGAAAAATGAAGCCTGGGCAGGGGTGAGGCAGGGGGTCGGGAGGGGTGCTGTTCTAGGCGGGGCTGGTCCAGGAAGACCTCGCTGAGGTCAGCGCTAAATGAAGTGAGGAAATGAGTCTGTGGAGTGCAGGGAGAACAGTGAGAGCCAAGGCCCTGGGGTAGGAAGCACCCCGTCCTGTTGGAGGAGTAGCCAGAAAGGGCCCAGTCACGAGGCACGATGAGCGCAGACTTTGGAATTTTCTCCAGGGAAAATGGAAAGACCCTGGAGGGTTAGGAGCTGGGGAGAGAGATTCTCTGATTTGGTTTCAAGGATTACATCCTGGCTGCTGGGTGAAGGAAGTGGTTGGTGTAGAGGAGAAAAATAAAGCAGGGTCGGGGGGTAGGGGTTGTAATTTGAGGTGGGGTCGTCAGGATGGACTTCTCTGGGGAGGTAATATTTGGGGAAGGTCTTGAAGGAGGGAAGAACGGAGCGTGCCTTGTGGGTAGCTGAATGGGAACGTGGTCCGGGCAGAAGGGCTAGCCGGTGTGAAGGCCCTGACATGCCTGCATTGTTCCCGTGTGGCTGGAGAGGAAGTGAGTAAAGGGAGTCTTCACTGAAGACGAACTTGACCACATCGCCATGGCAACCTGCTGCCCTCAGTCTCAAGTGCCAGCAGCTCCGCGCTTGAGTCATGTGGAACTGCTCGAAGATTCTCATACCTCCTCCTTGCTTTATGCATGCCCTGCCCTCTGAAATGCCATCGTTCCCTCCTTTGCCCCATTTACCCACAAGACTCAACTTTAAGCCATGCTCCCTACTCCAGGAAGCCTTCCTTGATAACCTCTCCCAGCTGCTTATATGCCTGTAACTTCTCACTCTGTGCACGGTCTCCTCCTTGCTTGCTTGTGTCGAACCCACTTCCTCTAGGCTCCGGGCAGGGGTGGTGTCTCACCTCTGAGGTCGCAGGCCCTCATCAGTCCAGCACTGAGACTGCTCACTATTGATGGCTGGCCTTGAGACGTGAGCCAGGTGTTTGTGGTGGAGGCTTGTTGCCATCCCGGGCTCCGTGGGGTGGAGAAATGGCTCCCCTGAGCCCTCAAGAGAGCTACTTTAGAGAGGGGCGCTGCTCAGCCTCCCAGGGATGGCCTGCAGGTGACCTAACAACAGCTCAGTGTCACTTGAGGGAGCACGAGGCTTCTTCCGGTGAGTTCAAGAAGGAGGCAAGAAATGGGCATTTTTGCAAAATAGGTTGTGTTTAACCCTTGACCACCTGCCTCACAATTGAAACCATTAAAATTTAAAAAGAAGAGTCTATCTCTCACTTGCATTTTGCCATTGTCACACCTTCCTGGGCTTCTGTCTCTGAGCACCTTTGGGTTTTGGAAGGTGCTGAGCGTGCGGAGTATGGTACCTGGGGCCCAGCTTCAGGAGTTCCCAGCCCGGGCCAGAGCCCCCCACCCCCCACCCCCCCACAGATAGTTCACAGGAGACCTGGAAAGCCTCAAAGAAAAATCGATTTCAAAACAACCAGCAGGAAAATTGACATTAATTTTAACGTGTAAATATCCCAAGAGTGGGGCATGTCAAGACAAGCAGAAACCACAAGAAGGTGTCACAGGGCCCGTCATGGATTGGGGTATCTCGGAGGGCAAACTGCTTTCTCCCTCTCAGTTTATATTTGCTCACATTGCTTTCTTCTCCGTTTCTAGAACACTCTGGACCTGGAGGAAACTGGTGAGGCCGTCCAGGGTAATATGAACACCCTCCCAGATGTTTCCCTGGTAAGACCCTGTCTGGCCCTTGCCTTGAGTTCTGCCCTCCCCAGTCTGCCTGAGGCCCTGGGGTGCTGGCTTCTCGGTGAGAGCCACAGGGAGGGGACAGGGGCCCTCTGACCCGGCCCCAGGCCTGCACACAGGGCATCGATCAGCCCTCTCCAGTGGGAGCCACCGTAGCTCTTGGCGCCTCCTGGGGATTTCAGGCGGGGAGTCAAACTGTTCATTTGCCAAGTCGGTATTACTTTTGGTATGTTATCTGAACAATATCATAACAAATACTGACACACGGAGTGTGTGATCTCCCCGAAGAGGCCATACAACCACACCGGAAATGGAAGTTAAATGTGACCTTGGACCCCTGTGTGCACATCGGCAGCCTGGGCAGCACCACTGTGATTCTGGCCCAGATAACTTCTGAATGGCCTGGACTCTGGAGCCAGCTGCCTGGGTTCAAATCCCACCTCTGCCACTGACTGTGTGACTCCGGGCAAGTTTCTTAACCTCTCTGTGCCTCGGTTTTCCCCTCTGTAACATGGGGATAATAATACTGTCCCCATCCCCACAGGTTTGTGGCAAGAGGTGAATGAGTCCATCTAAGTAAAGCATTTGGGACAGTGCCTGCCCGGCCATCAGAGCTTTCAAGTGCTGGGTGTCGGCCTAGGCGGAGGGGGAACAGCAATGACGGAGTCCGTCGCTGCTGCTCACCGCGCACCTGCTGGACGGCAGGCACCTGCCGACACATGACGCACGGGGCTCCTCACGTCCCCTCACACCCACCGGGCAGGTGCAGTTTTGCCCACTGCCCAGAGAGGCGCTCCGAGAGGCCAGCTGTGCCTTCCCCAGGACCACACAGCGCCCGAGCCCACGTGCCTGTCCCCTTCTGTCCATTCTCTCTCCCTCCAGTCCTGCACATTTCCTGTCTCTAGTAGCCACGATAATTCTAGAAAGAAAAGCCAAAGAAATGCTTTTTCTGTTTCTTCCATTCTCCGCATCCACCTCTAATTAAGTCTCGTTCCCTGTGACAAGGCCTGGCTGATGCCAAGAACTTCAGTTCCCACAGGTAACGATGCCATCCCCGGAGACGCCCGCCAGGATGCCGACGCTTATCAGCTGCCGAGTCGGGGGGAGCAGTTTTCCACTGGGGTGTTGCATTATTCAGAGCAGCGTGGCCAAGAGCTGATAGAGCGGGACCGAATTCCAGCCGCGGCCTGGGCCACTCGGGGCTCCCCTCGACCAGCCGCCATGGGCTCTGACTCCTTCTACTCCTGTTGGGTCTTTTGGCAGGACGATGTCAAAGCCCCCTCCGAGGGGCTGCCGGGCTACCAGCCGCCGCCTCCCCCTCCGCCTCTGGCCCAAGGCCACAACCGCCCGGCCGCCCAGCCCAGGAAGCCGGGGAAAGAGGACCTCCAGCCACCGTCCTCTGCGTCTTCCCACTCGGGCATCGTCTTCTCGGCCCCCTGCAACCGCAGCCCACCGGCGGGCACCGCACCTGCCACGGGGGCCTCCTCCGCACCAGACTCGCCCTCGTCCACCATCTATGCCTCTGTCTCCCCTGCCAACCCCGGCCCCAAGAGGCCGCTGGACGCCCACCTGGCCCTGGTCAACCAGCACCCCATCGGCCCCTTCCCGCGTGTCCAGTCGCCCCCGCACCTGAAAAGCGCCCCCGCAGAGGCCACGCTGGCGGGGGGCTGCGTCCCGCCACCCTCCCCCTGCGGCCGGCCCAACCCGACGGGCACGAACCAGCACTTTGTCATGGTGGAGGTGCACCGGCCCGACAGCGAGCCGGACGTGAACGAAGTGAGGGCGCTGCCGCAGACGCGCAGTGAGTACGGGCCGCCCCTGCGGGGGCTGGGCTCGGGGGGCCCCCAGAGTGCTGTTGGGGGCCTGCAGGGGTAGTTAGAGTGGAAGCGCGTGCAGGGTCAGAGTGCCCCGGGAACAGGGTCCTGAGCCCGTGTGGACGCAGGCGTGAGCCCTAGCTCTGCCACTTAGGAACTGGGTGACCATGGACAAGCCGTGGGAGAGAGATTCGGTGACAGCCCCGCCGAGTCGCCGGGAGGATTGGGCTTCTCCAGAGCCCCCCAGTCCTGGCCACCCCGCAGTCTCCATCTCCCCAGGGGTGGCCTCTGTGATCTCTGTCCCGGGGCCTGGCACGAAGTGAGCGCTGGGGGAAAGCCGGGTATGGAAAGTACTGTCCCTGGACCCCTGGAGGTCTCCAGATCCGGGGGGCTGCAGGGCCAGAGTGCGGGCTCCACTGCGCAGACTCCTGGCACGAGGCTGTGGCCCCAGGGTTTCCAGACGGTCAGCAGCTGAGGGGGTGGACGGCAGCATAAAGCCGGTTTTTCACTTGCTGGAAGCCTGAAGCCTTAAGCCTTGACGGGCTCCAGATCTGGCTCCAGACCTCCCTCCCCGTAGCAAGTAGGGGGCCTCTTGCTGGATTCTGCTGCCATCTTGTGACTAAAGTGATGTGTAGGTCCCACTGTGGTCGGGGAAGGTGGCAGACCAACCAGGCCAGGGGCTCTGAACTGAGCGCCTGCTGTATGCCAAACAGTGGGCAGACTGGGATGCAGGGTCCCCGGGCTCAGGAGCTCGGGGAGGGAAGGCGGCTAAGGGAACAGCAGGCAGGATGTGGTGAGAGAAACCGGAGGTATCACCTGGCCCTGCGCCCAGCACACGAGAATAAAAGCTGTCCGTTGTGCGGGGTTTCCTGTGTGCCAGATACGGTTCTAGGGGCCCTGCCTCTATTAGCAACTCACCTAACCCTCCCAGCGGCCCTGGGAGGCTGCTACTATTGTCCCCATTTTACAGACGAGAAAGCTGAGTCCCAGAAAGTTACTGTGGAGCAGTCTAGCACAAGTCTGTTCTCTTGTGGGCTTCATTCTACACATCGTATCTAATTAAGTCCTTATGATCATGCCACTAGATGGGCATCATTGCTTCTGTGTTGGAACAAAGCTAAGGAGGCTCGGGGAAGCTATGTAACTCACCTGAGGTTGCTCGAGCTGGGCGGAGAGGATTCAGACCTGACCTGCTAGTCCCTGGAGTGTCTCAGATTCAGGGGCCCAGCCCTCACGCACACAACGAAGCAGCCCAGGTTTGACTGGTGACGACGGTGTGTGGCCACTGCTCAGCTCAGGCCAGATGGGGTTGTGGAGGGTACAGATCGGGGATGGCAAACCTTCCCTTGTTTATGGAAAAGCTAGAAATTTAATTTTTCTGTGAAGTACCTTAATTGGAATATGTTGGTCCATCATCAAAATGTGACAACATAATGCAAGTTAGAAAATAATAATAACCCATATCTGTGGGCTGGGTTTGCTTCCTGACCTCTGTTTTCCTCATTACGCCATGGACAGAGAACCGGGTGGTCAGAGCAGAAGTCCCCTTGGCCTTGGAGCCGGGCCCAGGTGGAAGGGCAGATCTCAGTGGTGGAAACGTGGCAGGGAGTCTCGCCTCCCTCCAGGCTGTGATCCCTTCATTCCTCCCTGGTCCGTGCCTGGGGAATCCCCACAGCCTTCCAGCCTGCAGCTCCCTCACCTCCTCCAGGAAGCCCTCCCTGATGCCAGTGGTGTAAACCACCACTCTCCTCCCGTTCCCTCTCCCAGCAACCTCCACACTCTCCCAGCTCTCAGACAGTGGGCAGACCCTGAGCGAGGACAGCGGTGTGGACGCCGGTGAGGCAGAGGCCAGTGCCCCGGGCCGAGGCAGACAGATGGCGTCTACCAAGAGCAGGAGTAGCAAGGAGCCACCTCGGAATGAGAGGACCACAGAGGGGGCCACCAAACCGGTGAGCGAGGAGGAGGGGATACAGAGGGCTGAGGCGAGGGCAGGCCCCACGTGGGGAACAGGAGGTCCCGGGCAGGGTTCCTCTTGACAAGTGCCCACCATGGGGAGGAAGTGAGGCCCCACCACTGGAAGGATGAGGGTCCCCGGAGCGAACACTCCATCAGGAGTCTGGAGGCCCAGTTTAGGTCCCACCTTTGCCACTGACATTGACATGCCACGCACTAAAAGTCGGTCCTGAGGGTCCTCCAGCTCAGGTCTGAGTTGGCACGCTGGTTAAGGCGGTCTGGCCTGGGTCCGGGTCCTAGTAGCACCGCCACCAGGCAGTCTCGGGCTGGCCCCTTAACTAAGCCTCAGGGGGTTTTGCAGCCATTAGCGAGCTGGGAACCCCAGTTTTTAGCTTAGTGCTAGCATATCGGCGGCTCCCAGCCCGGGGCTGCGGCCTGAGCCCTAGTGACCCAGCGGCAGGTCATGGCCAGTCCAGCCCCTGCCCAACCCCCAGCCCC
>LNAC01001171.1:4173-55529 GCA_002007465.1 Ailurus styani | reverse complement strand
CCCCTCCCCCCCCACCGCGGGGATAACCCGGCCGCCAAAGCAGACCAAGGGACCCCCAGACTGCCGCCTGCTTGGCGCCGCTGGGTCCGACCCGCTGGGTGTCTCAGGCAGGCCAGCCTGGTCCGCAGCCGCTCGAGCGCCCCTGCCCTGTGTCTCGGCCCTGCAGCGCGGCGGTTCGGCCCACAACTGCGGGCAGCTCAAGGTGGGCCACGTGATCCTGGAAGTGAACGGGTTGACACTGCGGGGCAAGGAGCACCGGGAGGCGGCGCGCGTCATTGCAGAGGCCTTCAAGACCGAGGAGCGAGACTACGTCGACTTTCTGGTCACTGAGTTCAACGTGATGCTCTAGGGGCTGAGGCCCAGACGCCTCCCGCCGCTGCACAGCCCCCGGCCCCGGCCCCTCCTCCCTCCTGGCACTAGTAAGCTCCCTGAGGGCCGGGGCGGCATAGCCAGGGGGCAGGAAGACACCCCCCCACTCTTTCCCAGCCCCGCTGGCCCAGAGCCAGGAGAAGAGAGCCGGGCGAGGCAAACAGAAGGTCAGGTCGGGATCCGGTGCCATGCCTGGCGTACACAGTAGGCGCTCAGTACAAGCGGTGGGTGTCGGGAAGGAGAGAAAGTCCACCCGAGGCCTGCCAGCTAGGACCGGGCCAATCCTCAGGCGTCTGAGCCTTTATCGGGAGTGAGGCCGCCTAAGGATGCGTGGACAAGGCCCCCCAGCCCAGGGGGCATCTCGCAGGACCTTTAGTGCCACAAATAAGCATCAAGCAACCCCCCCCATTCACACCCCCTTTCTTCCTGGCTCCTTATCTCCCCATAGTATTTATTATTTATTTCCCTCTCCTCACTCCTGGGGACCCCAAGACCCCAGCTTCTCACCCCGCCCCCAGCCTATCCCAGAGGCCTTGCAGGGGACTCGCGATGTCAGTGTATTTATATACAGAGCTTATGACTTTAATTTTTCAATAAAGAAACTTGAACAAGGTGAGTGTCCAGCCTGCTGTGTGGCCTGCCTTCGTACCTGGGGTTTTGACTGCTCGACCTGAAGGCGGGTGGGTAGAACAGAGCAACACATACCACCAGCCTCTCCCCCTGCCCCCCACGGCTCCATGTGGGACACACAGCAGGCATGGGGCGGCACCTGGGCCACAGCCACATCTTGGAGCACCTTACTTGAAGGGTGTTCACAGAAAACACTCTTAAAACAGACAGGTCTATGTGATGGGACCGAGTAGGGATGTTTTCAGACACTGGACTTGGCCTGCTTTGGGGGGGATCAGGAGGGGGAAAAGGAGGAAGCCAAGCAGGGAGGGATTTCAGGAAAACCCTGGGAGGTGACTGCAGCCCGATCCCACAGGGGCCTCTGGAGTCTAAGTGGGCCCAGAGTCGTCCCCACTCAGGGCAAGGGGACAGGGCTTTCATGCTGTCAGTCTTTGGATAAGCCCTGGGGAGGGGAAGCTGGAGAGAGGCAGTAAACTCCCAATCACACTCCCATTCTTCACCTGTGTAGGCCAAGCTGTTCCAGGAGCCAAGGGCAGGGGATGTTAGAGGCAAAAAACAGTCTACACAGCCCCAGGGACCATTTCCTTCAACCCCAGGGTTTCTCTGGGACAAAAAGACTTTAAGAAGTCCTGCTTTGTCCAGCCCTGTGTTCAGAGGTCAGCCAGAGGGGGGTTAGGGGCAGCTGATCCACAGACCTGTGCCAGATCCTGCTTTGAGCTGCCCCTTTCCCCTCCCCAGCCCAAGGAGACCACCTGAGGCCAGAGCCCGGGATTCTACTCGTCCTCTAAAGCAGCTGGTATCCCTGAAGCCCCAGCCCCTCCGGTGGGGACTCTATGTGCCCCTCCCCAGTCCTGATACCCCTGCAGGGAATAACTCCCACTTGGTCCTCAGGCCCCAGATCTCCAGGCATCAGATGCCAAATCCTGCGTTGTCACAGGCCAATGATCTCACCTTTCGAGGCCCAAATTCCCCATCCGGAAAATGGGTGCGGTAGGCTGAATCATGACCTCAAAGATACCCAGGTTCCTTCCATGTGTGGATGTCCCCTTATATGGCGAAGGGACTTTGCCTATGGGATTAAGGCATTTAGATAGGGAGGTTGAGCTGGATTTTCCAGGCAGGCCCCATGTAATCCCAAGGGTCCTTGTAAGAGGGAGGCAGAGGGAGACTTGATGGGAGGAGAGAACGGTATTGTGGGTAAGGAAGCGGAGGTTGGGATGTGCTCTGAAGGAGGGAGGGACCACCAGCCCAGGAATACAGGCACTACTAGACGCTGAAAAAGTCAGGGAGAGAAATTCTCCCCTCGGAGCCTGGAGAGGGAACCTGCTGTCCTCTTGTCTTGAGGACAGCCGGGTGAAACTGACTTCGGACTTCTGACCTCTCTTTGTAAGAGAAGAAAGGACTGCTATTTGAAGTCATGAACTGGTGATAATTTGTTGCAACTACCCCAGGAAACAAATGCGGTGGGGATCCGGCTACTTGTCCCTGATGGTGGTTGGGATGCTGTGCGTGGGCCCTGGGAACCAGGCTTAGAGTCAGGCTCAGGGTCAGCCCCAGGAGGACCATGGCAGTCCGGATGATGGTGACAGTGAATCGAGGGCCCTCTAGCCTTAGAAACGCCACAACTTTTCCAGTCTCAAGTCTTCGTGCATCTTGTTCTGAACTGAGAGGTTTTTGGCTATCACCAGCCCACAAGGGAATTTCAGCCTAGCCGCTGACCTGCTCTATGAACTCCGGGCAGGTCGTGACCTTGTGACCATCCGGGCCCTGAACCAGCCAACTCTCCACAAAGGCCGACTCCAGGAGACAAGAAAGCTCCCAGCAGCTGCTGCCCATTGCTCCAAGTTTGAACTCTGAAAAAGTAGGACAAGAATGAGTTTCTGGAGCTGTCATTTCTAGAATTCTCGGGCCCGACTCTGGGACTGTGGCCCATTGGGTGTTAGGGTCCCCCTCCCAGTGGAATTTTAAACAAACTTAAAAAAAATTCCTTTGCCAGTGGGCTTAGAAAGGTCAAGTTTCTTGCCCAAAGTTGCAGAGCTAGTGGGTAGTAGAGGCCAAATTCGGACCCATGGCTGCTTGAAGTCCACATCATAAAGCCGAGGACAAGCATGTGTCCTGCTATCTTCTGAAGGGACCCAATACCATGGGTTAAGGCAACTTTGAATAATGGAGGACAGAGGAATCAGAGGTCCACCCTGACCACACGTTCCTGTGGCCCTCCTGTCTTTATTCATGATGCCAGAATTAGGGCAGGGGGCGGTGTGGGGATAGTACTGCTAGAGAGTCTCAGGGTCTGCTGCTAGTTGAAGAAGGCGGGAAGAGCGTGTGTTTTTGGCCTGAGCCAGGGCCTGCCCAAGCAGGTGCTGAGTTGGCCTTCAAATTACCTGGAGCTCAATCTGCTTGGGAGAAAAGGGTGAGGGATAGAACAGCCTAGTGTGATACACAGATAGAGAAGAAGACACTGCTCAAAGGGTCCACACTCAGAGCCTGACATCTGGAATCAAATTCCACCTCTATGATTTCCTGGCTGTGTGATCTGGAGTAAGTCACTTAACCTCTCTGAGCCTCAGTTTCACCATGTTTTAAATGGAGGGCCAAGTATTCATCTAGCTTGTAGGTTATTCCAAGGATTGGCTAAAATGTTTGCCGCTGGCACAGAGTACACCTCTAGTGAACAGAAGTTGCTGCTGTGATTATTACTGGATACCTGTCGGAGCCTCAGGCCCCCTGGGGAACAGGGAGTAGCTTCTGCCAGGACGATAGAGACGCGGCTGCAACACAGCTGGACGTGGATCCCCAGGGAAAGTTCTTCCTGTCTTGAGGCCTATCAACCGCCTGGTGAAAATAGGGCTGGTGGAGGAGCTCATGAAGTGAGTGCCGTTGATTTCTTTCTTCTGGGCTCAGAGCTGTGTTTATTTTATCTCCTCCCCTCAGCAGCTCTGTGAGGCTGGCCTTAGGGATCCCGTTTACCTGAGGTTCAGTGGCGGAACTGGGGCGGGAGCGGAGGTCAGTTTGACAGTTTACACCGCCACCCTTCAAGGTGAGCTCTCCGGGGACAAGGGAGCCTACCTGCACTCCGCGCGGGACTCTGGGCAAGTTCTGGTCCCTCTGCGGACCTGGGCTTTCCCCGCTTGCTAATAGTGGGGTGGACTAGAAGAGACTTGCAGGGCAGTGCCAATACCTACCTACCTCACGGGAGAGGACGGAGCCCAGGAAGAGCTTACAACAGTTCCTGACACAGAGGAGCTCAAGAGGGCGCCTGGGTGGCTCAGTGGGTTAAAGCCGCTGCCTTCAGCTCAGGTCATGATCCCAGGGTCCTGGGATCGAGGCTTACATCGGGCTCCCTGCTCAGCGGGGAGCCTGCTTCCTCCTCTGTCTCTGCCTGCCTCTCTGCCTACTTGTGATCTGATCTCTCTCTCTCTCTCTGTGTCAAATAAATAAATAAAATCTTTAAAAAAAAAAAAAACAGTTCCTGACACAGAGGAGCTCAAGAAAAGTTTATTAAGATTCTTATTACTATTATGAAGCAGTCCGTTTCAGCTACGAACGTTTGTGCCTTCTTCCTCACTCTGGCTCCGTGCGATCTTGCACAAATGTCTCCGCTCTGGGCCTCTGACTCCTTTATGCCCTCGGGCGTGTTCCAGGAGGGACGCGAACCTCCCAGACGTGAGCTCTTCAGTGCTGGGGCCGAGTCCGAGTCCCTGGGGGCGGGCCGTTGCTGCCGCCTCTCTGCGATTGGTGGAGCTTGCCGAGGCCCCGCCTCCCGGGGCCCTCCCCGCCCATCACGGGCCCGCCTCGGGGATTAAGCAAAAAGTCACCGCCCCGCCCCGCGCCGGGATTGGAGGCCTTTGTTTGCCGCTCAACTCCAGGAAACCACCGGCGCGCGGCGACAGCCAGCAGGTGAGGCGCGGGGAGGGGCTCACGGTGGGTCCCGGGCGGGTGCCGGCCCCTCGCTGGGTCTCAGTTTCTCGGTCTGGGGAATGGGAGGGAGAGTGGACAGCGCCGATGGGCTCCGATCCACAGGGACTGCTCTGCTTTCGGCCTCTCCCACGTGGAAACCCCACGCGCACGGGAAAGAGACGGATCGCCACTCCGGGAAGGGAAGGGAGCCCTGGACGCGTGATCAGTGTCCAGTCCTCATCCCGCCGAGCGCTGGGTTTCCAGTCGCGCCTTCGGCCTCAGTCTCCACCTCCGCACAATGGGGGCGTTGGCTTTTTCTCTCCCTCTCGCTCTCTCCGGCTGGGGCTGGTCTCCGGGCGGGGAGGGGTCCCGAGGGAATCCGGGGGTGGTCCTTGGCGGGGCCTCGGGCTGTGTTTGGGTTGGAGGTGTGGCCCGGGTAGCTGTGGTTACCGGGGAGGTGGGACTTCTCTGTCCTGGGATTTGTGCGCGGTTGGTTCTCCCGGCAACAACCCGCGCAGCCTGATAACTCGGAGCCGTACAGCCTGCCCCGAAGCCAAACGCAAGTTTCTTTTCCTCTTTTTGGCAGGGGGAGGGAGGTAGAGCATGGGCCAGCAGTGAGGGTGGGCAGCTCCGACAGTGGTAGGAACTGGAGGGGACTGAGAAATCAGGCCAGCCTTTCTTGGTACACAGATGGGGAGATTGAGGCCCAGAGAGGGGGCGCGTCTTGCCCGAAGCGCACAGCAGGGAAGGCGCAGAGCTGGCCTCGCCCCAGTGCGATGCGGCTGGCGCGGGCGGCGTGCGATCTTGGACGGTACTCTAACCCACTCCTTTCCCGGCTTTTGTTGAAAGCCGTGACAGGTTGGGGAAGATCATTACCTAGATTTCAAAAGCTTCTGCTTCTCTGTGATAAAGTTGGAAAGGCAAGTTGTTGATAACAAACCCGGGCTATTTGGAGTTGCGAAGAGTTGCTGAGACAGGTTGCAGAGAAAAGAGGCATTGTTTCTGTCCTCTAGAACAAAAGAAGAAATTGTGGAAACCAAAGCATGAAGGACTGAGGTTAGACACCTACAGGGACTTCCCCAAGAGAATTTTCCAGGCACCACCTCTGGAGTTGGGTGGGTTTTATATTTTGGCTCTTGGTTTTGTTTTGTCAAGAAAACAGAATCTCTGTCTGTCTCTTTGAGGGGGCCTGAGTCCAGCTTAGGGGGATGGACCCCATGTTGTTTGGGGACTTTTTAAGTTTATTCTCACAGGCAGTCTCAGTTCTTCTGCAGGAGGGAGAAGGTGCCCACGTGGGGCCTTGCCTCCCAAAGTCCAGTGGTTTGCATTTGAAACATGTGATGTGGGCCCTTCTTGCAAGGGGATTTCATCAGCCCCCACCAGCCGGCACATTCTGCTAGAGGTTGGGGTTAGCCCCCAGGCTGGGGATGTTCCGGGGGAACTGCTGCTGTCATGCTGAGAGTGAATTTTGGAAACTGGTGCNGGGGGGGGGGGGGGGGGGGCGGGAGAAAGGCTTTTTAAAGCATCCAGCTGAATCACCAGAAAAATGCAGGTCCTTTTTATGTTTCCTCAGTCCTGGGAGGTGGAACAGATCTGGGGACGGGGAGTTAGAAGACCTTGGTTTGAGTCCTCAGCCCAGCTTGTATTTTGAATGCCTCAGTTGTCCCCTCTGTGAAATGGGTGTGGTTACACCCACTCCGGTGTGGCTTTAAGGCTGAAGGGAGGGGGAATCATAGAAAGTTTCATGCAACCCGCATCCCAAGTTTGGAGAGGAGTCTCAGGCCCAGAGAAAGGGAGTCACAATAGCATTGACACCAGTTATTGATTATTGCTTGCCGTCTTCGAGCCACGGCGCCAGGGGTTTTACTGCAGTGACCAAGGTCTGGGAGGGTGGGAATTTTTGTCACCAGTCACCTTCCGGGTGCCCAGTATAGAACCCTGAACATAGCAGGTGTTGAGTGCACTGACTCAATCTAGGTCTCCTAGATTCTAGCATTTAGTGTTCACATTGTTGCCATGAAGTGGGTGCTGTTACTGTTCTCATTTTACACAGGAGAAGCCTGAGGTTCAGAGAGTTTAAGTCACTCAGCTGAGGTCACACAGCTTTTCATGGGGGTTAGTTGGTCCTTACTTTGGGATGTGCAGGGGTGCCTCATCTTGTGAGAGCTGACTGTGTGCATCCCTTTCCAGGGCTGTGCTAGTGATAATCACATTGGTAGCTTGAAAGTGGCCATCATACGGGTATCTACACTATGGAATTCAGCAGACCAGGCCACAAATTGGGCATTGTCTTTCCTTTCCTTTTCTTTTTTGTAAGAGAGCTGCCTGTGAAGGGTGTTGTGGGCTGGAAGGCCAGCATCGCTCTGCATGGCTTCAGGAGGTGGAGGGTTTCTGACGGTGCAGGAGGGCCCAGGGGTGCCAGGCCAGAAGGCCCACCCCCCACTGCAGCTCCCCCGAAGTGTGAGATTTGGGGAAGGAAACCTTTGTGAGAGGAGGCTCCTGGTCTATCACGTGAGTCACGCAGTACCCCAGCCGTCCGACTTGGGAACAGGGCAGTGTGAGCCTGAATTCCGGGCCAAGGTGTTTGGCCTTTAACCTGAAAGTGACAACAGCCATCAGTGTTCTTTAAGCAGGGAAAGGCTTGACCAGAATGATGCTCTGAAAAGATTTATCCAGCAGCGTGCACTGAAGGGATGGGAGGCTGAGCCCGGGGCAGAGCAACTGGGAAGAGGCTCAGGCTGACCTGGGAGCTGGGAGGAAGCTAACAGCGCCCCTCCCACGTTTTCTGAGTCCCTCCCATGTGCTAGCACGTGAGCAGGCACAGTGCAAACATTGTCCCCCTTACTTTACAGGCACACCCCTGAGTAAAGTGTTACCCTCTGGAGATGAGGATATCAGAGGGGTTTAGAAGAGCTACGAGACCTGGACCTTGGGCTTTCCGCCTCAACCCCTTACATTTTTAATTCCTGGGTGCCTCCTTCATTCCAGTGTACAATCCCAACTCCCAGCCAAGTGCCAGCCAGACACCACTTCGGTTGTCAAGAGTGATCCCTTGCTACTAGGCCTGGTCCCCCACAACCCCTAGACTCCCTGCCAGCATTCCCTGTTCTGGGGAGAGTCTGGACATCAGGGCCAGAGTGCGATGCCCAGCTGGGCAGTCTTCTCGGAGTCTTGAGGCCACAGCCAAGGACCAAGGACCAAGGACCAGGAAGGGCCTCAGGGGCCAGGAGGGTGCACTCAGCCCCACTAGGTCAAAGATTCATTTGGAGGATAATGCTTTACTTATGGGTGCAGATCCAACTCTGTCTGCAATGTGCTGTGTGACTCTGGGCAGGTTGCATGACCTCTCTGGGCCTTTCCTCATCTGTTAAATGCCTCATGACAAGGACCCAATCAGACAACACATGCTGTACCCCAAAATGTGAAGAGTGGCTAAAGCTAAGAGCCCTTCCTTTCTCTTTTGTGATTTTCCTGTGTTCCCACATGTTGCATAATGGCTGTATGTGTAGGAAAGAGCACATAGTATCAGAGTTAGAAAAGAGGAAGAGAGAAAGTGTGGGAAGGGAATTACAGAATGTCACAGAGCGTCAGCCCTCCAAAGGTCCTCAAAGGGCCTAACCATTCCTCCTGACTTGCACAGGCAGGTAAACTGAGGCGGGGCATGCCCATGGTCTCATCAGAATGAAACACTACACAGGTGTGCAGTGGGGCTTTTGTTTATTTTGATTACTTTTGTTTTTTTAAGAATAGTAAATACTCTGGGCACCTGGGTGGCTCAGTTAGTTGACCTCCCGACTCATGACTTCAGCTCAGGTCATGATCTCGGGGTCGCCAGATCAGGCCCCACGTCAGGCTCTGAGCTCAGCTAGGAATCAGTTTGAGATTCTGCTTGACATTCCCTCTGCCCCTCCCCTGCTCACACATGCTCCCTCCTCCTCAAATAAATAAATAAATAAGATATTTTTTAAAAATTGGGATCTTAAAAAAAAAAGAACAATATATATTCATTTTACTCTTTTTTGTAAAGCAACTGTTATTTTTCCAAAATGCACATAAGGAAAAGGTAAACTTGCCTGTAATCGTACTACTTGCTACGAATTAATTGGGGATCATCTCTCGCTCTCCCTTCCTCCCACAGTTCCTTCTCTTCCTCCCTAGTTTACCGTTTCATTTTTTCTTGAAGGGATTCAAACTGGATAGAGATTATTTTATAACTGGCTTGTTCACTCAGCATATCACACTTTTTTACATGACTGCACCTTCGGCCACAGTAGGACTAGTAGTAATAGGTACGTAAAATGTCTTGGAGTGGAACTGTCATGATTTGTTTCCACCATCCCCCGTTACTGGGCATTGAGATTACTTTCAATCTTTTCACGTACTCCAAGGTTCAGTTGCAATTGATGAAGACCGTACTGTCTGGATTCGGACAGCTTGGTTCAAAGCCACCTTCCTGTCCCATGAAGTGGGGACACTAAGCCTCCTTGGATTGGCACGAGGATCAAATAATGACACCCGTATCTGTGGGAAGGCCTTCTGTAATAGGTGCACAATAAAATTGTACTGTAATGTTAGCAATGTGTTTCTGGCGCGTAGGCATTTTGTTGTTGTTGGACTCTTTTCATGGAGCCTGAGTTGAAGAGTGTGGGTGTCTGTGTGTGCAAGTGTGTGTTTTCCTCCATATGGCCACATGCTCCTTATAACCCATGTTTTGGTTGGCCGAGGAAGGCCTGGCTCCTCCCCTCCTTCACTATTGGATTGGTGACCCCCGGAATCATTCGGGGCCCATAGGGAAGGGGTGTCACAGGGAAATGTGAGCATTTCTCTCTGCTTGGGAGAACTAGCCATTCCCTTTTCTGTGCAAGACCCAAAGCGAGGGTTGTGGCTGATATTAGGGAAGCTCCCAAGCCAGGAAAATTAAACTCAGTCCTGCGGGGAGCAGGCCATATGGGCGTTTCACAGATCTGGCCAAAGTCATTTATTCATGAGCTCTGTGCCAGCTGGGCCGTGGGCCAGGACGTTAGGTGCGTAGTCTCATTTATCATCCCAGTGATTCTAGGAAATCAGTATTACCCCTCGTTTTACGGAAAAAGAATCTGGGGTTCAGAGAGGTTGAGCCATTTGCTCAAGGCCACAAAGCTTTCAAAGAGAACCTGGAGGTCTCTGCCCATGAAGCACGTGTTCCATAAACCCTGTACCCTGTAGCCTCCCATCACCCTGGCATTTCTACCTGTGTTGGCAAGTGGAGTCCAAGAATGCAGGAGATTTGGTGCTAGAAGGTCACTTCTGATAACCTCAGAGATAATCTCATTAAGCCCCAAGGTTCCCAAGCTAAGAGCAGGGAAGGCCCTTGTTCTGATCACTCAGGCTTTAACTTGGGTCTCCACTTCCCCAGTTCTTCTTGACCAGCTCCTGCAGTCCTCACCGGCCCCCCTGATTCCCTGTGGATTTTAACTACAGGGTAAAATCAGCAATGTGGGCCAGAGGAGTGGGTGACCTTAGGGAGGGTTTTCATTTCTATTTCCAAGGAAGGGAGCTGCCATGAATTCTGAAGTTGCCAGCCCCTGCTTTCCCCCGATGGCTGGGTAGCCTCGTGGCCCCCTGTACCCCTGGGCCCCAGGACGTTGTGTTCAGGGCCCATCATGCCAGAAAGCAGTGCCCATCCTCGGTCCCGGGCCATGTCCTGGGCTTCACCAGAAGGCTTGAAGCAAGGCAGACCTACCTTCCATTCTGGTTACCATGCTGAGCCCTTAGGTGGGACTCAAGAGGGAATGTGGAGGGAGCCCAGAGGGGATGACTAAGTGGCGGGCATGGGGGAGAGTGGGTGAGGGTGGCCGTCACTGGGCTGGCGCATCAGGACCCAGGAGCTATAGGGAATGAGTGGCCAGAGGCTGGCTGGGCCCCTGCAGGCAGGAAGGCAGGCTTGTGCCCCTGCAGCGGGCTATGGGCATGTTTCTGCTAAAAGTACTCAAGCCTGGGGGCCAAAGGATCTAGTTGTTGTTTGTTTTCATTTTGTTGGGTGACCAGGAACTGATCCCTCCCTACCTCTGGTCCTCAGTTTCCTTACCCATAAATGTTATCGCATTCCTGTCCTGCCCACTCCCAAGGCTATTCTTAAAGCATCTAGTGCAAGGACAAGAGAGCAATTTAGAAAAGCCCCTGAAAGGCTCTGTGTAGAACCAGAGCTTTATTATCGAGTTAGAACACTGGCTTAGTGACTTGCAATTAGTCGGTAATAAGCTCCACTCCCTATTTTATCATGCACAGGTATTAATTATCTCTGCAGGCCCGGGTGATGTAGGCACCGAGCATTGTTGTTAAGAAGCGGACCTTTGTCTGCTTCAATTTCCACTGGCACTCCCCAGTTTTGTGACTGAGGTAAGTCTCTCAGGGCCTCTGTTTACCCACCTGTAAAATGGGGACGTCACACCAGTCTGCCGGGGAAGTGAAGGCCACAGCCAGGCTTGGGCGACTGGCTGCAGTCAGTAGATGCCCCAGCATGTATTTGCTGTGCTTCTGCTGTGTGGCAGCCGCTGCCGCTGGGCACTGGGCGCTCCCAATTGCCACAAAGACCTGAGGTCTTAATTCCCAATCGGTCCCTGTGGGGCTGACATCTGTAGGTCGCCTGCAAGTTCCCAGGGAGAAGAAGTGGGGTTGGGTGATGAAGGGGAGCACCGTGCATTTGTCCTAGGATCAGCAAGGAGCACCCTGAGGAGGGTGGAGGGGGCTGGAGAGGCTAGAGCGGTGCCTCCTTCACCGTCTTTCTCAGAGCAGTGGGCAGGAGCCGAGGGTTTTTAAGCCCAGATGGACCACGTTTGCACGCTTCTGTTTTGGAACCATCCGTGTGGTGCAATGTGTGGATTGGAAGGACCCCAGGGCTTCCCAAGAGAGGCTGTTGCAGGAGCCACGCACAGATGCGGGGGTGGGGCAGGCTCTGGGGAGATGGATGGTTCATGGGCTGTAAGAGAGAGGAAAAGGTCCAGAATGACCATCGGTTCTGGCTTGCGCACCTGGGCGGGAGATGGGCCAGACTAGGGAGGGGCGGGTTTGGAGGGCGGCGATGTCATGAGGTCACTTTGGGAGCGTTGCTGTGGTTCAGTGGGATTGGGCCTGTGGGTGGAGTTGGTGTGCTGGGAGGGACCGTGGCACAGAGGCAGGGGAGGGTTGGTAAAAGCTTGGGGGGCAGGGGTCAAGGGGATGCTGGGAAGCTGCCTTCCTCGCTGTTAGGCGGCTGGCTGCCCCTAAGACGGGTTTGGGGTGATCCCGGGCGCGGGGCGTGCCTGGCAGCAGCAGCCACCTGGTGTTGATGGGCTGATGGCCGTGCTGCCTGGGTTAATGACCAGGGAGGGCGGCTGCGTGAGTGACAGGCCCGCCAGGGAAGCCCGCCCCTCGCACAATGGCCCACATGGTCACCAGAGCTGGCGGGGAGGGGCCTCATTACGGTTTGGCTCTGGTTTGGCTCTGCTCCACGTCGGGCTGGGGGCTGCGGGTAGAGCCTGGCCACCCAGATGTGGGTAGAAGGCAGGGAGTGGGGGGAGGGGTGGGTTGACTGCTGTGATGATGGCACCAGGTTCCCGCCCTGGCTTTGCCAGATACTCACAAGCTGACCTTGAGAGAAGCTGTTCAGTCACTCACTCGCCTTCCAGGCCCCCAGCTCTGCACGTTGCAGGCGTGACCTCCAGGAGTCGTGGCAGCAACCCTTCTTACCCTGTCTTATAGACGAAGAAACAGCCTTAGAGCCCTGAAGGTGCCAAGGTCACAGAGCTAGCAAGAGGTAGGGCCGGGATTGGAACCCGGGTCTACACTGACTCAGGATCCATTTTCCTCTCCTACACTGCTGGTTCCCAGACCTGGCTGCTCATCAGAGTTGCCTGGAGGGTTTTTTGGACAATACAGAGGCCAAAGTTTTTCCTTTCTCTTTTTGTTTCATGAATCAGGTGCCCCGGATCCTGGATCCTCTGTAGGGGCAGTGTGAGGAGTCCCATACATGGCAGGGGGCCCAGACCCTGAGCTTGCCCCTCCACCCCCCCGCCCTGCCTCTCCCCCTGGGCTCCCTCTGCTCTGGGTACACAGCCTTGCTGTTCTCAGAGAAGGCCCAGCTGGTTCCCACCTTGGCCTTTGCACTTGCCCTACTGGAAGACTCTGCTGCCAGCTCTTCCTGGGGCTCGCTCCTGCCCCTCTCTTCCTTCAGTCCCTTGTTCGAATATCACCTCGCTGAGATCTTCCTAGCCATCCCCACACCCTCCTCTCCAACCCGCTACTCTCTGACCCACAGATTCTCAATCTGGGCCACATATCCCAATCAGCTGGGACACTTTCAAGTTGCTAATGCCCGGAGACTGTTGGTCTGGGTGGGCCTCGGGCATCAGGATCAGGAAAAGCAGCCAGGGATACTGTGGGTCTTGTCCCTATCTCTCTCCACGTTTGTTTTATTGTCCTGTGTTTCCGTTGAGAGTGGAGCAAGGACTCGGCCTATCCTGTACCTTGCCATGTTCCCAACACCTTGGCAAGCGGCCAGCAGAGTAGCTCAGCAAGTACCTGTCGAATGAATGAATGGGATGAGGGAAGCTTGGGAAAAGGTAACTTGCGCTCTGATGAGTCCTGGGGACAACAGGAGAAATTTAGCTCATCAGTCAATCCCCCACCTCCAGTGGTGCCTACAGAATCCCACAGTAGCTATGGGCCCAGCTCGGGGGGTGAGGACAGTGGGCGGGATGGCAGGGATGGCTGCAGCCTCCCTGAGATGTTGGGTCGCACCATGGGAGGCGGGACAGAAAGTCAGAGCCGGCGGCATCCGGTCTGAGCTCCCATTCTACAGATGGGCACTGCGGCCTGGTGAGGGAGGGAGCCTCAGCCCAGGCCATGCCTTAGAGGGTAGAGTCTGCAGAAAAGGCTCCTAGAAGGTCGAAGCCGCTGGAGGCCTCCTTCCAGGCTCAGCATGGTGTGTGTGACTTTGGCCAAGCCTCTGACCTTCTCCGGGCTTTGGTCTCCTCAATCAGTACTTGGGCCGAGATGGTCCCCATCCCCGACGTTGGGAGTCCCTGTGAGTCCTCGCCTGGGCCGCCAGACCCGCGGAGGGCCTGCAAGGGGTTAAGCTCCGCCTGCTGACTCTCAGGCAGCACGCAGACAAACCCCCTCCTTCTGACAAACACTTGTAGGAAATCAGGCTGGGCGCTTCCTGCCCAGGCGAGGAGGCCTCAGCCGCAGCAGGGGCGGGGAGAGGTGGGGAGCGATGCGTGTGTGTTTGCAGCAGCAGCCGGGGCTGGCAGAGCGGCCTGGAGGCGGGCCAGGGCGCCATGGAGGCAGGGGGCTCCCCAGGTTTGGAACAAAGACCTCATGGGCAGGTCCCCTGAGCCTGGGCCAGCAGGATGGTGGCGGAGCCCCAGAGAGGTAAGAGCGCGAGGCGGGCCGGGGAGGCCGCCTTCCCTCTGGACTAGCCAGTCACAGACTCTCTGGGACAGTCAGGGCAGCTGGACCAGCCCAGCCAGGAAGTTAGAGCTGTGGCAGCTGTTACTACTTCTCTCGAAGCTTAGGGAGTCCGGCCCCTTGGGGCCCGGGTGGATTTTCAGGGGGATTTCATCAAGCTTCCAGGCGCTGAATCCCAGTCCGAGCTCTGATTCTGTTCTCTGGGAAACTGGACGCACGCTGGTCCCGCTCTGTGCCTGCGGTGTCCTCATCGGCACATGGAGGGTTGGTCCTCTGGCTGCTAAGGGGTCTCAGAGATGATGCTCGGATGAGGGGCAGGCCAGTTGGCAGCGGGGGGGTCCCCACTAAAGAGCAGCCCCACCTGCCGCGTGTAAGGACCCCTGGGGGGCTAGGGTCCTCTGCAACCAGGGCACCTTTCCTCTTTCTCCTCGGCCTCTGTGTTAGGAGACAGCTGGGGGCAGGAGGGGGTACACCGGACAGGGGAGCGGCTGGGACTTCCTCGAGGGACTAGTTTTTGGCGGGAACCCCTTGAGAACAGTAGGTCTGTGCCCAGCCAGCTGCTCAGGGAAGGCAGCTGAGTCTGGGGCTCTGAGCTCAGCCTTTTTGGAGGGGCCCAGTCACTTGCTATGGGGAGTCTTCCTTCCCCTTCCTCGCGTCCTCCCCACGGGTCTGATGGACTTGGTTTCAGAGTCATGGTCCCTGGGTTTGAATCCCTGAGTTGCACTTCCTGTCCCCGAGGTCTTGTGAGACTCCGTTTTTCTCATCTGGGAGAGGTCAAGGTCGAGGTGGGAGCAGGGAGCGGGCCCCCTGCACAGCCCTGGTTGGATTGGAAGGGGCTCTAGAAGGCTTGGGGAGGCAAAGCCAGGCTGCATGGCTGCAGTTGGCATAGGACAGCCTGAGAGATTGAGCCACAAAGACAAGGGTCCTCATTTTGGAGCAGCTGAAGGGGGCAGAGAAGCCGTGGGGGGTGGGTTTGGGGGGCAGACCCACTCGGGAACGGGGGAGAGAGACCAGAAAGGGCTCCTAGTCCCTTGAGAGAGCTGGGGGCAGGGCCAGTCAGGGGGAGAGAGGAGCCATACAAAAGGAGGAGGGAGTGGTCGATGCTTCCCTGGGAGGCTAGGTTCTCGAAGGCAGGCAGGGACCCTGAACCTAACAGCCCCGTGCCTGCGGGGATTTAGGGCCCACAGGGCTTTTTCGGGTTCAGCCCCCAGTTCATATGGTTAGGGCCTTCACCCAACTGCACTGCCCTTCAGGAGCAACCCAGCCTTTGACTGCCGTTCGAGAACCCCTGCTCCTAGCTGTCTGTCACATTCCCTTCGTACATTCAGACCTCCGTGCCTTTGCCTATGCTGTTCCCATTGCCTGGAATGCCTTTCCGCATCCTTCTCCCCCCAGATCCTCTTTGCCCAGCTTAATGCTTCCTTCATATAACCCTCTGTATTGTTACCCACCCCCCAAGTTGAAACTTTGGGACACTTGGGCCCATTTCAGTATTCCTGGTGTGTTCTAAAGAGCTTGGCACACAGCAGAAGATCATAGATTTTTTTTAAATTAATTTGCACCCATGGGTGCAATATACATCTTGGTGACTCTGTGTTGGGTCGTCAGGACGGAGGAGGGAGTGAACAGTGCTGAAGCTGTTGCCCTCGGGGCCATGGTCAACCGGGAACCTCAAAGTTCATTCCGCTCTCACCCAGCCCCTGCTCACGGGACAGTCACTCCTTGCAGAAGCCAGAGCAGGGGGTGTGCTTTCCCCATTTTCCAGTGAGAGGAGGTTCAGCACAGCGGTTGACGATGAAGCAAGAGCACCAGACCTGGAACCTGGTCTCCACAGACCCAGCGACTTCTCTTTCTTGGCCGCAAGGGTGAGGACAGAGCGAGGGCCTGTCCTCACCCCAGCCTGAGGCTGGCCTGTGTTTGGCCCTCCGAGTGTGTTTGTTGACTGACCCACTGACTGGCTGGCTGGGCCCCAGGCTCTGTGGCACTGAGGGCCGTGGCTTGCATGGAAGATAGAGGCCTTGCCCTTGGGGGGTTCACGGGTTTCAGAGTCTGGGGAGCATGCGCACAACTCCAGCTGGTGACCGCAGCTGCCTTTGCTGCACACCGAGTTTCGGCGAGGACTGAGTCATCCCAGGAGACAGGATGTTCCTCTTTGTGCACCCAGAGGCCCGTGATTGGGCAGCCGGCTTTGCGGCACGGCTAGAAAAAAAGCCCTTTAAAAAGTCAAAAAACCACATGCCTCCCCGGCCCCTTCCTCAGTGGAGATTTCAGGAAGAGAAAGGCAGTGGCCCTTAGCACCTCCCACACCTCCCCAAGTAGCAGAGCCCAGAAGGCCTAGCCCACCCCAGACAGTGGGCCTTGCCTGGGGCGCTCGCTTAAATGCAGATTCCTGGGCCCTTATCCCAGGGCCACTGAGTCTGGCTCTTTTTAGGTCGACCTAGGAATCTGCATTCTTAGAGAATTCTTCCTTTTTTTTTTTTTTTTAAGATTTTATTTATTTCTTTGTCAGAGAGAGAGAAAGCCCAAGTAGGGGGAGCAGCAGGCAGAGAGAGAAGCAGCAGGCTCCCCGCTGAGCAGGGAGCCCGACGTGGGGCTCGATCCCAGGACCCTGGGATCATGACCTGAGCTGAAGGCAGTCATTTCACTGACTGAGCCACCCAGGCGTCCCTGCATTCTTAGAGAATTTTTAAGAGCACTCAAGCTAAAGATCCACTGGCAGGATTCCCGAGAGGGGTGCAGTCCCTCCAGAGGGTATAGGAAGCAAGGATTAGAGCTTCTCCTTAAAAGATTTATTTATTATTGCATCTTTTGTAAAAAGTTGTCTTGGATATATTTTTCCTAATACATGTATTTTTTTCTCCTACACCAGCATGAGGGCATACGTAAAGGTATCAAGATATCTATAGAGAGAGAGCATGAGAGCAAATAAATACATGTTTCTGATGAGTGTTGTGACAGAAAATTGGAGGTGACTGGCCCAAGTGAATATTTCAGATCTTGCTCTGCACTAACCAGCTGGGTGATCTTGGCCAAGTCACTGTTCCAGGCCAGGCTTTAGTTTTCTCTTCTGGAAAATACTTTTCCTGTGACCTGCTTCCCTCTTTGGGGTGAGGGCAGATGGAGAACACACAGGCTGGCACAGAGCGGGCACAGCATCTGTGGTGGGGGTGGTGGGGACGCCCGCAGGGGGATCTGGTGGCAGTTCTCGGGGGAGAGAGGAAGACGGGGTGCAGGGGAGGGGATGAGAGGCCCCCTCCCTACCCCCCCTCCCCAGGCCTGCCGCAGGCACAGAAGTAGCCGCCAGAGGCCAAGCAGTGTGATTTCCTCCCTGTCCCTACCCCAGCCCTTGAGAAGGCTGCAGTCTTCCTTGTGATGCACTGTTCCCCGGGGAACTTTTTCTATCCAGAAATAGTTGCCTGCTGACTTTCCTCAACCGTGTAAATCAAGGCCCCGACAGGCCCCGAGTGCTCACCAAGCTGCAGGGACACAGACCTGTCTTTCCTTCCGGGAGGCCTAGGATTAAAGACCACTGTCTCCACAGCATGGAGGGAAGAACCGGACCTGACCCCAGCCTTGTCTTGCCCGATGGGTGGCTTCGGGCGGGGGCTGCCTGCTGTCTGGGCCTCAGTTTTCCCACCTGCAAAGTCGGTTTTGTATGAGCTACCCCGGAGCTTCTGGGGGCGGGTGGACCATGCCGCTGCTCTGTAGGCCGGGGGCTTGGGAGTGTCGGCCATAGCATGGGGCTGGGAAAGAAAGGCGATGGGAGATGAGAGAGAGCGAAGGAAAAGAGGGAGAGAAGGAGAGGATAGAAGGAGGAAGGTCCCTCTGCAGCCAGACTCCCTCTTCTGGCTCCTTTCCCCAAGCAGTCAGAAAGAAACTTGTCGGCAGCCGCTCTGATGTGCTGTCCTGAGTGCCGGGCGCACTGCAGGGGACCCGAGAGGCCCTCCTGGCTCTGGCCACGCTCCACTGTCAGAGCGCCCAGGCCCTGCCCCAACCCCACAGCCGTCGGGGGCACCGCTGCCGTGTCGCCCCCTCCTGCCTCCATGGTGCCCCGGGGCGCCCTGCCTGCACATGCTCTCTCTCTCTCTCTCTCTCTCTTTCTCTCTCTCTCCCTCTCTCCCTCTCTCTCTCTTTTTTCAACTTAGTTGAAATTCACATGCCGTGAAATTAACAATTTCAAAAGGAACAATTCATTTAGTATATGTATAGTGTTGTACAACCGCCACCTGTATCCGGTTCCAAAACATTCGCATCACCCCGCGAGGAAACCTCATACCCATGAAGCCGTCCCTCCCCAGTCTGCCCTCCCCCGGCCCCTGGGACCTGCCAGTCGGCTTTCCGTCTCGATGGATTTACCTGTACTGGGTACTTCGTAGAAATGGAATCCTACTATATGTGACCTCCTGTGCCTAGCTGCTTTCTCCTCTCCGAATGTTGTTCGGTTCACCCCGTGGTGGCGAGTCCCAGCCCTTTCCTTTCTGTGGCCGAGGACTGTTATGTGGTACGTGTACCCACACAGAGTTTATTCACTCGTCCGTCGATCAACATTTGGGCCGTTTCCCCCGTTTGGCTATTGCAAATCGCGCTGCTCTGAACGTGCGTGTACGTGTGTTGGTTTGAGTACCTGTTTTCAATTATTTGGAGTGCTGGAATGTTCTTTTCACCCCCCTCCCAGTCTGCATTCTTACCCAGGGGGGTCAGGGAAGGCTCCCAGAGGAAGTGGCTCCTGGACTAAGCCCCGCCTGCTTCCTAGGCCTGCCGTGCCCCCCACCAGCGCCCCCGTGTTTCCCTGTCGTGCTCGCCTCGATTGGTAGTCGCTGCCTGTTTATCTGCTCCCTCCTGGGCTCTCTGTCCCGGCACCCATGCACGGAGCCTTGGCACACAGTGACCATCCCTAATACACCCAGAGGTCTTGCCAGGGCAGGCCTCCTGCTCCTTACCTTGTATCTCAAGTAACTGAGGGAGCGAGGAATTATTCTCCTGGTTTTGCTAAAGAGACTGAAGGTGGCGGGACTCGCCCAAGGTCACGCAGCTTCCGCGGGCTGGAGCCAGGAGCTGCCCCAGGGCTGTCTCATTCCAGCTCCTGTTGGTGACCTGCTCCGAAGCCAGGAGGGAACTGAGAGAGTGATGCTGTCCCTCACTTGTGTCCCCCGCAGGCGGCGGGCAGCATGGCCGGTACTGAGAGAAGCTGGCGGTGACTCAGGTGCCCACGGTGGCAGCTCTGTGTCCTGAAGATGAAGTGGCCCAGGTGAAGCCGAGGCTAGGCCCGATGGCCAGCTCCAGGACGGAGGTGCGCTGGGCCGAGCTGGGCCTGGGGAGGGGGCGCCAGCGGCGGCGCTGGGCCTGGGCTGAAGAGGAAAAGGATGCCAAGGGGGGCGGGGCAGAAGAGGGCGCCTTTCCCAGTGCCACCAGCCCCGAGCTCCTGGAGGACTTCCGGCTGGCCCAGCAGCGCCTTCAGCCACTGGAGTGGGACCCACGGCCTGGCGAACGCCAGGATTCCGACTCGGGAGAGTCTGCGGGAGAGGGTGAGACTGATCTGCCTTCCCGAGCCCCCCCTGCCTCCCCAGGGAGCTGAACATCCCACCTTCTGATGGAAGGTGGGGACTGGAGGGTGTTTTAGTGATTTTTTTAAAATTAAAATCCATAAAGCCTGTGATTTATTTTTTTTAAAAGATTTTATTTATTTATTTCACAGAGGGAGAGAGATCCCAAGGAGGCAGAGAGGCAGGCAGAGAGAGAGGAGGAAGCAGGCTGCCCGCTGAGCAGGGAGCCCAATGCGGGCCTCGATCCCAGGACCCTGAGATCATGACCTGAGCCAAAGGCAGAGGCTTTAACCCACTGAGCCACCCAGGCGCCCAAAGCCTGTGATTTAAAAATGTAAATGATTTGAATTATATAAGTTGTGATGTTCATTGCAGAAAAATCAGCAAATACAAAAGCAAAAAGAGAAAAATTACCTATTATCCAGATAACTGCTCTTTTCTGTATGCGTATATGCAAATGTTATATGCAAATGGCACAATACTCTAGGGTGACCTGCTTTTTTTGCAACTTAATAGACATGAACACCTTCCCAGCTCATCATATATCCCTCCACAAGTCGTTCCTAATGCAGACAGAGCAAGCAATTCCACATGGTGGATATTCTGTACTTTGGGGACCAATCTCTTGCTATTATAAGTAATGCAGAGATGAATAATGTTAGTACATCTTTGCCCATGTGATGTGATAATAACCTGGGTCATTTAAACTGCTTGGTCCCAGGGTTATGCCCATTTTGAAGATCTTCTAAAAATCCTAGTTAGCAAATGACAATGTGGCCATGCCTTGTTTTCCCTTGCGTGGAGACCAGCTCAGACTAAATTCCTAGTTTTGCTGAGCAGTCCCTTGTCTCTGAATCTTGGTTTGCCCATCTGTGAAATGGGAGCAGTAATATCACTGAGTACAGCACGAGCTTGATCATGTGGTACCGGTTGCACTTACAACACAAATGTGAGATGCCCTGACTGCGGGTTCCACGAAGGGCGCAGGACCCCGTGGACAGTGGGGAAGACACTAGGCTGGTAGCAGATTGTGCCATAACCCAGAATTCTTTCTGCCAGGTCTGCTCAAAGCGGGACTTGCCCACCACTACCTGCTCAGGAACCCCTTCCAGCCCATCAGGGAGAGGTGACTGGCATACACTGGGAGGAAAGGGCAGAGGCATCTCTTCCTAAGGTCACATGGTAACCCCTTGCTATGACATAACAGCTGCTGCCAATGTCCTTTGCCCTTACTGTGTGCCAGGCACAGGGCTGAGCAGGGTGCAAGCCGTGTCTCCTTCCCTCCTTGCCATCTTCTGCCAGGTAGGAGGGACTAGCCTCCAGTCCAAGTTAAGGGTTGTCGAAGAGGTCAGCAACTTGCCCCTGGCCCCAGGAAGGGATCAGGGGGACCAGGATTGAACCCAGAGCTCCCTGGCTCCAAAGCCTGTTTTCCCATCTTGCTGCATGACTCCGAGCCACAGAGACTAACTGGCCAGCATGGCTGGGATCTTGGTCCTAAGTCCAGGGTTGCTGTGAGCCACTGCATGTTCCTTGGCAAGTTACCTAACCTCTCTGTGCTATAAACAGGAGAGACTTGCTGAAGGAGATTTTAAGGAGTTGAAGGATGTAGAGGCATGGGGGGAAAGGCCGCAGGGGAGCAGAGAGTGATAAAAGGTGATGACAAAGGTGTGTGTCATGACATTTTGGATCTATCCCGAGGTTGACATAGGTTCCAGGACAAAGTAAGTGCTCAATAAACATTGACTGCATGGATGATGCTTAGAAGCAAGCATGAACGGGTGGGTGGGTAATGGATGGGTGCATGGGTGGGTGGATAGGGGGATGGATGGGTGCGTGGGTGATGGATAGATGAGTGGGTGGTGAATAAGTGGATGGATGGATGGGTGGCTAGGCCGGTAAGTGGGCGGGTGGATAGATAGATAGAGGAAGGGAGAGATGGGTGGATAGACAGATGGATAGGTGGGTGAGTGGGTTGTGGACGGGTGGATGGGTAGATGGATGGGTGGATGGGTAGATCAATGGGTGAATGGGTGATGGATGGGTACGTGGTTGGAAGGATAGTGAATGGATGGGTAGATGGATATCTTTTGGCCATATTGTCCTTCCTGCCTCGCTTCTTTCCTTCTTTCCATTCAGTCAACAAATACTGAGCACCTACTCTGCAAATACGCTAGTAGACAAAAACAGAAGGTATCCTTGCCCCTGTGGAGATGACAGTGTAGTGGGGAAGACAGATATTAATGAAACAATCATGAAAACAAATAGAAAACTGAAGCTATGATAAGTGTTTCAAAGTAGAGGTATTCAGTCCTATGAAAACCTATACAAGGGAGAACCTGACCTAGTCAGGAGATCTGAGATTTGATTTCCCTGATGAGGTTAAGGTTGAGCTAATGCCTGAAGGACAGTTAGGAGTTAAGTAGGCAAAGGGAGGGAGAGAGGACCCTGGCAGAGAGATCAGTGTGACAAAGGCCCTGCGGTTGGAGCAGTGTGGAATGACTAGAGCAGGGAGAGACTGAGGGGAACCAGAGGGAAGAGATGGATTAGGAGAGCTAATGGGATATGGAGACCAGGATCCTGGGCCAGACTCGTCCTGGGAACAGGAAGATATTGCTGAGTCTTTAGATGGAGGATGAGGCTGAGGATTAAGGAGATGATTAGGTGACTACTGCAATGGTCCAAACAAGAGAGGATGCTGGCTAGAGCAAAGGTAGTGCAGGATTAAGAGTGCTAGGTAAGTCTGAGAGCTCTGTAGGAGGTGATCTTGACGGGATTAGGGGACAGAATGGATTATAGGGATTGGATGGGGGGGTGGAGGGGTGGGCTGTGATGGCCAAGGTGCTGCCCAAGCTTCTGGCTTGTGCAACTGGATGGGATAATGTTTCCATTTGCTGAGACAAGAAATAGTGAAGGGACAACCAGGTTTGAGGATCAGGTTTGGAGGACCGGAGGCAAGTAGAGGAGGTGCTAGGTAAGTACTTGGCCATATGGGAGGGATCACTGGGATTCTTGCCATCGCTATAGGATGAGGAAATGAAGGCCCAGAGGAGTGAAATGACTCCGGTAATGATACACAGTGAGTCCAGACCTGGTGTATCCTGAGCAATGACCTGTCTTTCCAGAGTCTGAAGCAGAGGATGTGGACCGTCCAGAAAGTTCCAACTTGCCTCTCAGCTGGCCCCCCCAGCAGGATCCTCACCTGGCCATGACTGAAGAGGAGCCGGATGAAGCCCTTGGAGGTCCTGAGATGGAGGACGCTGGAGAGAACTCCCCAAGATTGGAGTATGAGGCTGGTCTCAGCTCAGGGGGCGATGGAAACACCAGGGCTCTGGGGTGGGGTCAGGACATGGGCTGGGTGGCCTCTGGCAAACAAGCCAGTGGAGACAAACTTCCAGAACATTCCGAGGATAACCCGACTGTTGACCTCAGCTCTGTAAGGTCCTGGAGCAGTGGGACTGTGAGCCTCAACCACCCCAATGATAGCCTTGATTCTACCTGGGAAGGAGAGACTGATGTCCCGCAGCCCGCTGCCCTCTCAGAAGCCTTACCACAGAACTCCGGCTACCACCTCCTAAGCCCAAACACGAGAACTGGAGGAAGTGTTGCTCTGGCAACCCCCACGGAATTCCAGGACTCCTCGGTACCCCAGGCCCAGAGCCTCCAGTGTCCGGCAGATAAGTGGAAAGAGAGTACCAGCCTCTCCTGCCCTCGGTTGGGGGACCAAGCCTGGAAACGGACACGGACATCACCTAAGCCGCTCCCTTCTCGATTCACTGGCTCCATCAGCCCCCTGAATCCACCTAGGTCGGGCCGGGGAGACAGGCCGCCGCCCAGGCAGGGAGCCATTTTGGCTGGCCACTCATCTTCTGATGCCTCCAAGTATGGGCGGGGGCAGCTGAACCACCCACTCCCTGATTTCTCCAAGGTGGGGCCCCGCGTAAGGTTCCCCAAAGATGAGAGCTACCACCCCCCCAAGGCCAGGAGCCACAGCAGACAGCCCCAGGGCCCTGCCAGACCGCTGATCTTCAAGTCGCCTGCTGAGATCGTGCAGGAGGTGCTGTTGAGCAGCGGAGAAACCTGCCCGGCCAAGGACCCACCTGCTACACACCCCATCACCAGGGTACCCCAAGAATTTCAGACGCCCGAGCAAGCCACCAAGCTGGTCCATCAGCTCCAGGTAAGCTGGAATCGTGTCTATAGGCATGTGACCAAGGCGCTTGGCCCAGGGTTTGAAGCAGTTTGGGTCGGAAGTCTTAGGACTGGGCCAGGAATCCCCTGCCAGGAGAGTGCAGCTTGTACCCGAGCTGGGAACATCGCCCTTTGCTCAAAAAGAGCAGTGCTTACACTCGTGCCACAAGAATAATCTGCATGTATTTGTTTTTAACTTCTGCTGGGAGAAATCCAAAACATATACAAGACAGAAAATGATCTAATGAACCCCTGTGTACCTGCCACCCAGCCCCCAGCAACCTTTTCCATACCATCTGTGGCCTCACCTCTTCCTCCACTCCCCACACTGGATTATTTTGAGGCAAATTTCAGGCCTCAAATCATCTTACCCAGAAATATTTTAGTGTGTTTGTCTAAAGGTCGGCACTCTCTCTGAAACATCGCGATCCCATTAGCGTACCTAAAAGCCAACACCAGGTCCTTAATAACATCCAGGATCCAGTCCGTATTTGGATCGCCCCTGTGGCTCATAAATGGCTTGTTTATTTCAGTTGGTTCGAATCATGGTCAAATACAGCTCATCTATTGCTTGTGATTGATACGTGTTTCGAGTCTCCCCGATCCCACCCCTGTTTTTTAAAATCTCCTTCTTCCTTTTAGTGTATTTGTTGAGGGAAGCCTTTCTGTCCAGAGAGTTCCCCACATTCTGGAGTTTGCTGACACACCATCTCATCTCTGTCCTGTGTTCCACTGTCCTCTCCTTGTCCTGCATGTTGTCGATCTAGAGCTAGAAGCTTTTTGGGGTTGCAACCGTCTGTCTGTTTCCCTTCCAGACCACCAGCTCCAGGAGGCTAGGGACTTTTTTTTTTTTTTTTGGTACAAGTCTGTCAGAGGTGTTTTGTTCAGGATGCACGGGATGCTTGCTCGTCTCTCATTTGTAATGTCCACTGCCACCGATGGCCGTGGCCTTGATCCAGTCCTCCCTTTGGAGGCGACAAAGTGATAGTATCCTAATGCTATCGTCCCTCCTGCATTTACTTGCTGGAAATCTTCACTAAAGTTTTCCCTCACCGACTCTTTGGTTACCAAGGTCTTGTTCCTCTGGGAAACACCGGAGAAGCGCTCGAGTCTGTTCTTCTGATTACGGGTTTTCAGAGCAGTGCCTGTTCCCCCAACATCCTTCAGGGGCGGCGGGTGTCATTCGTTTTGGCCTTTTCCCTGTCATGACTTGTTTGACGAAGCTTCCACGGGAGCCTTGGATGATTCATTCCACCCGCCCTTAAAAAACCACTTAGGAAGCACAGGCTCCTCAGGCGCAGGGAATAGAGCTGCGGGAACCCCCCTGAGGGGTTCTGCTTAGCTCCCACCCCTGAGCGCTGACACTCTCAGGAACCCGCTAGGGGGTGGGCTCCCGGGAAGGGTCTCACGGTGAGGGGCGTGGGCGCGTGACCCCGTTGCTCCCCTCTCCCGCAGGAGGACTACTGCAAGCTCCTCACCAAGTATGCCGAGGCGGAGAACACCATTGACCAGCTGCGTCTTGGGGCCAAGGTACTGGCTGGGGTAGGGTGGAGGGCCGGGGCGAGGCCCCCGAGAGATGACACTCTCCCATGGTCTTTGCTCCTGAGACCCCGGAGATAGAAGAACCCAGTCCTCAGTCTACCACAGGGTCTCTCTGTGACCTTGGGCATTGATGCCCTCTCTGGGCTCTATCTCCTTTATCATTGATGAGCTTTGATGTCCTTGAATCCTAGAATCTGGGTTTCTAGGATTCTCGCCAGAGCAGCTCTGGGGTCAGATCCCTTGGGCTCTGTTCCTGGTTCCATTACTGATCAGCTGTGTGACCCCAAGCAAGTTCCTTGGGCACTCTGGACCTCAAGGGGGGTATCACAGAGTTTCTGCTCGGCTCCTGGTGCTTATTTCCTGGGCCTGATCCTTCCCCAATGTCTCATGCACAGCCTTCCCCCCTCACCCCCTGACTGAATGTGTAGCAGAGGGAGTGAGGAGGGGAAAATCCATCCACACCCATCCTGCTCAGCCCCCACCCTGCCTGGGGAGGAGGCTGTGAATTCTCACTTGAGACCTTCCCCTTTCTGGGGGTGAGGCAGGAAGTGGCAGCCCCTCATGGCTTCCTGCTTCCCCTCCCCGCCTCTTGCCCCATCAGGCCACAGTGGGGGAGGGGGTGGGAGCTGAGGGGCAGAGAGGCAGACCTTCCCTCGCCCTTGCCTGCTCTCTCAGGGCCCCCCACCTGGCCTGTCCCTGTCACGCTCCAGGACCCCAGCCCCTGCCACCGGCCAGTCGCAAGCCTCCAGAGGCACTTCCGTGAAGTGTTTCTGAGGCAGCCCTGATAAGAAAATGGAAGAAGTCCTGTTCCGGGACAGTTCTCCTGTGTCCCCACACCTGTCTGGACGCAGGCAGATCCCTTCCGTCCTGCCCTGTCCTGGCCTCCTTCGGGCAAAAGGGGGTTAATCAGACCTTCCTCCTGGGAACCAGTGGGTTCCCTCTCATGTCCTTTTTTTTTTTTTTTTAAGATTTTTATTTATTTATTTGACAGAGAGAGAGAGAGAGAGATCACAAGTAGGCAGAGAGGCAGGCAGAGAGAGAGGAGGAAGCAGGCTCCCTGCTGAGCAGAGAGCCCATTGTGGGCCTCGATCCCAGGACCCTGAGACCATGACCTGAGCCAAAGGCAGAGGCTTAACCCACTGAGCCACCCAGGCGCCCCATCCCCCTCTCATGTCTTAAGGCTCCTTCTAGCTCTCTGAACTACGGAGCCAGAGTCAGGGTGGAAGGGCAGGGAAGTTGGGGAGACCTAGGTGGGGCTTGGTGAGCCATCCTCCCTGAGGGAACCATGCCCACATGGCTGCAGACTCCGAGAAGCTCCAAGGAGAAAGGACCTGGCCATTAAGTCCAAACTCTCAGCTCCCCCATCTAACAAATTGGGAATTGGGTCCCCAGGAGTGGCAGGGGCTGCCAGAGTTCAAGGTCAGGGGCAGAGCCTTGGAGCATCTCCTCTCTCCCTCCCTCTTCTTGCTTCCTCCTTTACTCACTTTAGAGAGTGAGTCAGTGTATGGAAAGTGCCTACCAGGGCCTGGCAGCTACTTCCAAAGAGATGGGGGCTATTCTTCTTTTGAATATTATTAACACGAAGGTGTTTATTGGGTGCCCGTGTGCGCCAAACCCAGTGCGGGTGTGGGCAGGTGTGGACAGCATGGGAGCACAACCCCGTGGGGACCCGAAGTCTCCCCACAGACGGTCACCTTGTGCTGGCTGATGACTCAGACCCATCTCTTATTGGTGAGAGGAGCTTGGGAGGGAAGGTGGGTGAGTCTGGGAGTGGTTCAGTACCAGCTCACCCGCTCTCACTTTCTGGAAGAATGACTCCTTAGTTTGGGGGTTCTCCTCAAGAGAAGGGTGAGCATAGGTCAGCTAGACTCTTCCAGAAGCAGGATGATTCTCTCCCGGTCCCCCAGTCTCACAGCTGCCTTGGTGGGGCCGTACCGGCAGGGCTTACTGTCCGGTGGGCTCAAGAGGACATGGAGCCCAATTGGGGAGGGGCTGGCATGGTCTCACGGGGCCTGGGGAGGTGGGTACTGGCTTCCCAGCTGGGCCTTTCATCCTGTCCCCGGCTCTGTAGACTCCCCTGAAGACTCAGGAGACCCCAGTGTGGCTTCCTGCTCAGAGCCCTTGCCAGGGAGGCCTTCATGGAGACAGAAGTCTTACTGCTCCCACAGACTAAGCTGGCGGAAATGGACTCCCCAGGGACCTGCTGAGTGCCACCCCCTATCTGCTCAGCGCCCAAGCTGCGTCCCACGTGGGAGCAGTGGACCCACGTGGAAGGGAGCCCGGCAGCCCGGCAGTGGGTGGGCAGCAACAATGGGGCCTGGGGGAAAGGGATTGGCAGGTACTAAGCAGTAAAAAGGCACCAGGACCCAGGCTAAGTATTACCAAGGTCACCTTTGAGCTGCACAAGAGGAAACAAAGGCACAGCCAGGCCGTGGTTTGTTCAAAACCCTCAGCTGGTAAGGGGTTTAAAGTTGGGGATTAAACCGATGTCCACCTGATTCCAGAGTGGGCGCGCTTTTTCCCATGCCTGGGTAAGCAGGATTTGGGCTCTGGGGCAGGGCATGTGGCAAAGGCAAGTGGACAAGGCAGGATGATGGTGTTAATAGTGATGTGAACAGCAGTGATAAAGCGATGTTTATGGAACACTGTTCTGAGTTATTTACTGCTGGGGAAACTGAGGCACAGGGCAGATAAGAATATTTGCCCTTCGCTCAGCCTGCAGGTGGCGGAGCTGGCGCTCGAGCCCAGCAGTCTGGCTCCCAAGCCCACTATTAACCCCACCTTCTCCAGCAGAACCAGACTGGGCAGCGGTGGGCCCTGGAGCTGGGGAGGCTGGCGGGGAGTCCCAAGGCCTGGCCTGGGGACACCCGCGGAGCCGGACTGGGGGTGGGGCAGCGAGGCAGGGCAGCTCCGGGGTCCCTGCCAGACTCTCTTCTCTCCCTCAGCTCAGGGCCAGAGTTGATGGTGATCTCACTGATTTGCTGCCACACTGTCACCTCAGCTGCTGTCCCTGTGCTCAGCTGCAGGGGCATCTGGAGGGACTGAAGAGAACAGAAGAGTTGGGGGGCGGGGGGGGGTGATATAAAACTGCCTTTCCTCAGATGTGTGTTCTGCGGACCACGACTTGGTCCAGGAGCCCCTGATGGAGGTGGGGGGTGGGGGGGAAGCATGAAGGTTGGTCTTCGGAGGAGTTGGGGGAAACATTTCCTATTCTCTCTACTCCCCCCTCCTTGCCCCATTCATAAAGCACATTAGCATTTTAAAGGCTATGAGAAACCCATCTGTGCAGACTAGTCAGTTATTTAACCCCGTGTTTCCCACAGTTGCTAGTCTACTGTTCACTGATTAACCCCCCCCCCAAGGAGCTAATTCGGCCTCAGGGAGCTCCACGGGACACCCAGGCTTAAAAGGGGCACCCTGGGGTGCTGGGGTGGGTGCTGGCTGTGTCCAGAGACAGATCCCGAGAGGGAGGGGCCTGAGCAGCTTCAAATTACCCACACTCACCCCCAGCTCCCCCTTCCCAGGCCTCTAAAAGGGCTGTGGGGCCCTCTGCCGAAATGGTTCCCATTCCTGTTTCTCCCCAGGTTGGGCCTGGGTGGGCTGGGCCTGAGGCTGGGGGAGGGGCAGGGTGGGGGAGGGATGCAGGATGCAGGAGGGCTGGGCCTTCCCCAGATTTGGGTCGCCCTGGGAGGAAAGGGGTGCTAGCGGGAAAGCCCCCACAGGCGGGTCTGAGCAGATGGCAGAGAGGATTATTAAAATCCAGCTTTGTTCTCATCAGAGGCTGGGTCTGAAGGAGGGGGAGGCAATGGGGGCCAGGCCATGCTGGGCCATTGTCCCTCAGTTTGGAGTAGATTTTTCTGCCACAGCCAGGACGTGAAGTGCAGCTTAAGCAGGGAGAGGCTGCCTGTCTGGGGGCGAGGGAGCTCCGTCTATCAGGTGTACCCCAATCTGTCCACTCCTGACCCTGGGGCAGCAGGGAGCAGTAGGATGAGCTGCCAGACCAGCTGGGGGGCACTGAGGCACCACAGGGGGGTAGCTTTTCCAGGGACCTAGCTCCATGATGGCCGCATAAATGGCAATGGTGATGATAATGGAGAGAATGATGATGGTGATGGTGGTGATGGTGATGATGGTGGTGGTGGTGGTGATGGTGATGATGGTGGTGATTAGGGTGATGATAGTGATGATGGTGATGATGGTGAAGGTGATCATAATGGTGATGATGGTGATGGAGGTCGTGGTGGTGGTGATGATGGTGATGATGGTGGTGATGGTGATAATAATAGTGATGGTGATAACAATAGTGATGGTGATGGTGATGATGGCGGTGATTATGGTGATGATAGTGATGATGGTGGTGATGGTGATGATGGTGGTGATGGTGGTGATGGTGATGGTGATGATGATGGTAATGAGGGCGATGATGGTGGTGATGGTGATGATTGTGGTGGTGATGTTGGAGGTGATGATGGTGATGATGGTGGTGGTGATGCTGATGGTGAGGATGGTGGTGATGATGGTGATGGTGATGGTGGTGATGATGATGATAATGGGGGCAATGATGGTGGTGATGGTGGTGATTGTGGTGGTGATGTTGGTGGTGATGATGGTGATGATGGTGGTGATGATGCTGATGGTGATGATGGTGGTGATGGTGATAGTAATGGTGATGTGTAACGATGGTAAGAGTAATAATAATGGTGATGATGAATATGAGGGTAGTGGCTTCTGGTTATTGATCACTCACTTTGTGCAAAGAGAAGTTCATTAAATCACCTATTCTAGGACTCAAAGTGGCCAGTGGTAAAGCCCACAGGTGAATATTTTCAGTTTGGGGGCCATACAGCCACTTTGGTAGCATGAAACACCATAGACAACACATGAGCAAGCACAGCTGTGTCCACTAGAACGTTATTCACAAAACAAAACATTATTCAGAAAACAGACCATAGTTGGCCAAGCCCTGCACTGGACCACCATCCGTACCTGGGTCTCCTCTAATCTTGTGCTTCACATGGACTTCCTTGGCCATCAGCCTGTTTCCAGACTTCCCCCTCCCCCACTGGGCTGTTTACCATTTGAAATCCACCCCCAAATGATGGAGACCTGCTACAGCTGAGAGAGGAGTTTGTTCATGTGTTGCTGTGCTCACTCATTCAGACAGCCATCAGTCGCTGCTAGTATTATCAATGTGATAATTATGATTGAAATGGTTGTATTAATAATAAATATTACATAATTATAATTATCCTTGCTATATGTTAAATACTGTATAAATTATAATTGTGGTTACATTGTAAATTACATTAACAAATATTATTAATGATTAATATGGAAAACCATAGTCTTTAGGGTCACAGAGGGGTTACAATCTCAGCCCAAGGATTTCTAGCTGGAGATTTTGAGTGAGTGACTTAAGCAGAGTCTCAGTTTCCTCTTCTGTAAAATGGGGACGATAGTCCCTGCCCTGCCTCCCGTTCAGGACTGCCAGGAACAGAGGATGAAAGGGCCTGTGAGGCCCTGGCCCAGTGTTTGGCCCCCACCCAAGGGCTCCACTAAAGGTGGCATTAATTATTATAAGGCATGTTTGTTGAGTGCCTAAGTGATGGTATGAATGAAGGGAGGCCTGTTGGGGGGTTTGCCCCAAGCCTGACTTGTCTCTGCTCATGTCTCCCCTCCCGGACAGGTGAACCTGTACTCGGACCCGCCCCAGCCCAGCCACGGCATCCACACAGGGACGGTGCCCCAGGGGACCAAGGTCTTGTCCTTCACCATCCCACAGCCCCACTCTGTAGCGCGGTGGTCGGGCCCTGCCGAAGCCCCACAGACCTCTGGGGCCCCAGGTGAGTCTGGGAGACGACATGGGACTGGAGGGCCTTCTGCCCGTGATTCTGCTCTGGGGGCACTTGGTTCCCGTTGGGGTGACACTGGCTTCAGGCCAGGGGAGGGAGGGAGGCAAGGTCCTTCTCTGGGACCTTTGACTTGAAGAGGTCAGAGGCAGATGTGGAAAGCGTCTTGCCTAGAGCCAGAGCAGCCTGGGGAAAGCTCTACTCTGCACTTGGCCGTTGGGTGGTCTTGGGCCCATGGCGGCACAGAGAGCCCTGTCGCTACGGAGCCCACGTGGGGGCCGGGTCTGCGCCAAGGCTTGCCACGCGTGATCCCAGTTAACCTCCACGTCGGCCCCACTGAGAGGCAAGGAAACCAAGGCTCAGAGAGGCGAGGACGTGCTGAAGGTCACACCGCCACAGGGGGACGGGGAGGACGTGATCCCACGTCTTTCTGAGTTAGAGCCTGAACCTCTGACCGGGAAAGCAGAGGCCCGTCTTGGCCCCAGCTGTGTGACCTAGAGCAGATCCAGACCTCGTTCTCCCCGTACCTGGGACTACACCGCCCGCCCGCCTCCTGGGCTCCTATGCACAGTGTGGTCGCCAGATGACAATCGTAGCTTGATGGTGGCGGGTGTGGTTCTGAGGTTCGCTCTGAGTCCCTCCGCCCCAGGAAGGACCGTCCTTGGCCCCCGTGTTGAGTGTTCGTGCGTTCCAGGGTGGCCATCAGCTCCAGGAGACCTGAGCCCCTCCTCGTCGGCCCCAGCGTGGCTTCTGGAGAACCCAGGCAGCAGCCAGGACCAGCCCTCCGCAGAGCGGACCCAGGAGTTGGCCTCTCAGGCTGGCCGGTTTGTGGCCAAGGTGAGGGCAGCCCCAGCGTTGCGGGGGAAGCACAGCTCACCTGCAGAAAGCAAGGCGTCTGCCTGCTTGAGGGAGCCGCTCTCCACGAGTCTCCCTTGTTCCTCCCCTGCTGGCGGTGACTTGGCCGTCCCAAAAACCAGAGCCTCTCCCTGCACTTAGAGGCACTGGGTCTAGAGCCTCCTCCTTGTCACTCCTTGTTCCCTCCCTTTTTTGGCGTCGGGTCTCATCACACTCCCTCTAGTTGTGCTGGAAAGTATTTCTGGGTCCCCTCCTCCCCCTACCCAGGGGAGACTCTCAGCCCTTCTAGGATTCTGGAAGGATAGCAGAACCTCCATTCTACCTGTTCCTCTTCAGGATAAATCCCCCCCACTTCTTAGTTCATTCATTACAGGCATCCATTCTCAGTCCCTTGTCAAAGGGCCGTTATATTTTCACCAAACAGTCCAAGTAACTGTGAGTTGTTTGTAGGACTATTTATAACCATACCCTTGGCCTTCTGCCCCAAGGGCTTTAAAGTGTCTGAGAAAATACTTGCTTTATAACCACCTTCTGAAGACGGAAGTAAGGAAACTGGGGGCGAAGGGGAAGTAAGGTTAGAAAGAACTAGAGTGAGCTTGGTGTCAAATGAATAAACAACAAAATGTCCTGTTGGACCCTGAATGCTCTAACGGGTCCATGTTTGGCTTTGAGCTTCCTGGCTGTCAGTGCAAAAAGGGAAATGCAACAGTTACATATATTACCGTGTCCATAAAAAAAATTCCTCCCAAGTAATACCAAGTAATACCACCATTTATTTTTGGTTACAGTTTTATTGAGAAGATAGAATTCACATGTCACACAATTTACACCTCTAAAGTTAACACTTCAGTGGGTTTTATTACATTCACAGTCATGCAGCTGTCCCAGTGGTCGGCCTTGGAATATTTTCCACACCCAATAAGAGACTCCAGATCCATGAAGTGGTTGCTCCCCATTCCCCCGGCCCCAGCCCCTGGCAGCTGCTCACCGTACTTTCTGTCTCCATGGGTTTGCCTCTTCTGGACATTTCATGTAAATAGAGCCGTATAATAGTCATCCTTTTGTGTCTGGTTTCTTTCACCAAGCAGAATGTCTTCACACATGGATGACGGTGACGGTGACGTGAACAAGTACTTCATCTGTGTAATCACCATCATTCTGAGTCCCGTCCCTGGAGGGATGTGGCTTCTTGTCCTGTGTGTGATAAAGGAAAGCCAAGGTCATCACACTGAGCAGGAGCTGGAGCACCGGCTAAGCCCTGATAAGTCAGGGCTGCATTGTTTGAACGGGAGCCACAGGTCATGTGGCTCCTGCGTACTTGACCTGTGGCCGGTCCAAACAGATGTTCTGTCAGTGGAAAGCACACGCTGGGTCTCAAAGACTTAATGCGACAAGAGAATATAAAATACCTCATTAGTGATATTTTGCATTGATTACATGTCACAACAATAGTTTAGGATCATAAAATATGTTATTATTTTATTAATTCACCTGTTCCTTTTTTACATTTTAAATATGGCTACTAGAAAATTTCATTTTATTTTATTGGAAATTTTAAATTGCTTATGTAGCTTGCATTACATTTCTATTTTATATACAGAAGTTATGTAACATCATTGTATTATATAAATTTCTATATTGGGGCGCCTGGGTGGCTCAGTCATTAAGCATCTGCCTTTGGCTCAGGTCCTGATCCCAGGGCCCTAATTGAGCCCCACATCAGGCTCCCTGCTCAGCGGGAAGCCTGCTTTTCCCTCTCCCACTGCCCCTGCTTGTGTTCCCTCTCTCGCTGTGTCTGTGTCTGTCAAGTAAATAAATAAACTCTCTTTAAAATAAATAAATAAATAAATTTCTACATTATAATTTTGCACTAACCTAGAGCTTTCCTAGAAATCCCAGAAAGCCCTAAATCACCTTTGCCCTTTTTTTCCTAGTTAAAAATTTTTTGGTAAAGATAATAGATGCACAAGGTAAAGACCCTCACATAGTACAGAGGGCATATGCAGTGAAAACTGTTTTCCCATACTTGCCCTTCTGTTTTGTGCAAAGATGTTCAACACACACCCATGTGTTTATGGAAATGGCCACATAAGTATGTGTGCTATGCTGTACCCTGACGTTTTTTAATATCCCAAAGTTGAATATTTCTGGGTAGGCAGTGAATTCACTTTGTTCAAAGTTCAAAAGATACATATAGGAAAAATGCTTCCTCCCATCCCTGTCCCCCACCCCACCCCCGCCACCCAGTTCTCTGCCCCAGAAGCAATGAATGTCTAGTTTCCTGCATCCTTCTAGAGATCTGTTATAATACACAGGCAAATGAATTTATATTTTTCCTTTTTTATGCTCTCAATATTTTACACAGATGGTATCATATTAAAAAGACTGGCCCATCCCTTGATTTGACACTGAAAAGTAGGTTTTACTTTATACAGGAGCAGGGGCGCATACCCCTTCCTCTTCTTGATGGCTGCGTACTATTCCATGCATGGGCTTTAGATCATTCCCCATTGCCCCCCAGTCATGCTGCCATGAACGCTCTTGTCTCACAGGCCTTCATGCACATGAGTGAGTGTGCTTTGCTATGGATAAATTCTGGGAGGCTCCACTTTGATATTTTCAAAGGCTGCCAGGCCCAAGGCCTGTAGCAGAGTTAGTGTCTGACATCCGCCTTTCCGTGCTTGGCAGAAAACCCACATCCTGAGGCGGAACCCAGTTCCTGGTGCCAGTGCGTGAATGTGACTAAGTCGGTGGGGGGCCTGGGGGACCTATCTTCCAGGGTCTGGACTAACGGAGCCTGTTTCCTGTCCTCCCAATGTCCAGGTGGAATCCTTCGTAGGACTAATGCAGGCGGGACGGCTGATGCCGCAGGACCAACTCCAGGTACCGCCCATTGCGGGACATGACCGCTCTGTCTCCCACAGCCCAGTCTCTGAAGCCTTGTCTGCCACGGGACAGGCCAGAGCATCCCAGACACACTGTCTCCTTTGAGAGCAAACAGCCCCTGCTTAGCTTGCCAGGATCACGATCAGGATAGCACGGGATTCCTGCTCCTGAGGCCGTGACGGTGGGGTGCCAGGCACCCTGGCGAGCCTTGGATACACGTGGTTTCATTTTCTCATAGAACGCCGGTAAGGCAGTTACAGTCGTCACCCCCATTTAACTGGAACGGAATGGGGAGGGCCACACAGCTAGCAAGCAGCAGAGCCCAGACCCAGCTCCGTCCGATTCCCAAGGCCAAGGTGGTCATCCCTGGCCTGTACCGCTTCCCACTGACAATGCGGCTTCTCGGCCACCAGCAGAAGACTTTCTCTTTTCTTGACTTGTCTTTCTTATCGAAGTAATTGCCCAATATTAGAAAACCAAAGGGAAGGGGGGGAGGAGCGCCTTCGTCTAACCATTGTTGGCTTGTTTCCTTTGGACTTTGGTATTTCTAGATAAACTTTAGTCGTGTATAAAATCTCGATTTCTGCCGCATCAGCCAGGATCCTGGGAAGGAGCAGGTGGAGCTCTCAGAGCTGGGAGGGAGGGGTCAATGCAGGGGCTGTGAGCAGGGCTGTGGGCAGCGTCTGGGGATCTGACAAGGAACAGGGAAGCCCGGGGACTGGCCGTGCCCTCCCATGGGGACCGGACAGACCCCATGGGAAGCCAGCAGGTGGGGAGGCCAGCTGTCAGTGGAGGCACAGAGCAGGGTGGAGAGAAGAGCTCAGGTGGGATGGAGAGGGGCAAATGCAACACACTTGGTTTGTAAAAAAAAAAAATACTGTATTTTCACCATGTCATTACTATGTTCCAGTGACATGTAGACATCATTAGTTTTCCAGTTGTAAAATGTGTGCTGTGTGTCATATTATCTCACTGAGAAGATGAGCAAGGACCTTGAACATCCAAAACCATTCCCTTTCTTCCCCTCTATCTTCATTCCCCCATATTGGAGAAGGTCGAGAGCTGTTGGAAGATCAGGCTTGCCGAGGAACTAGACTCTAGGTTGCCCTTGAACTCAGTCTGCTGTCCACAGGAATGAGTGGGATAGGGATGATGATAAGAAGCCAGGGACAATGATCCAACCTCCCACGGTCTTAGCCATCACCACATTTGCTATGGAGGTCTAGCCTCATTGCTGGGCCCATGAGCTCTGGAACTAGAAGACCCGGGTTCAAATCCCAACTCCACCTTCCTCGCTCACCGTGTGACCTTCACCAACTTAAATAACCTCTGTGCCTCAGTTCCTACTCTTTAAATGAAGATGGTCAATGACCCCTCTCGTTAGGATTATGTTGGAAATTAAATGAATAATGCAAAGTGCTTTAGCATAGAGCCTCCGAGCGCAGTAGATGTTAGCTCGTTTTCCCTAGTATGATGGTGCCAAGATCATCTGTCATGCTAGTTTATAAGGATTTAGGAACACAGTGACTCATGTTCCCAGATCCACAGTTTTGAAAAAAATCATGAGGATCCGTGGGCTCTCAAGTGCTAGGTCCTGATGGGGACCATGTGATGGCATATTTGACACCAGGAGCTTCACAGGACATCAGCAGCTCTGCCCAGGAGAGACTGGTACTCCTGGAGCTGGTGCCAAGGCTCTGAGCCGTGCTCCACCTTGCTATTCTGATGGCAGAGATCTAGACCAGGGTCCTAACCCTAGCCTTCCAGCAACTTGGGGGCCCAGAGCTGTCTCCTCCTCTGCATTGCAGGGTCAGAGCCCAGGGGGGCTGGGCACTCAGTCCTCCTGGCCTGGTCTGGTTGCAGGTATTCCAGCGCCTAAAAGCTGCCCATGCAGCCCTGGAGGAGGAGTACCTGAAGGCCTGCAGGGAGCAGCAGCTGGCTCAGCAGATTGGCGGCTCCCAGGGGACGCCTGGAAAATTCGATCCTGGAAGGTATGTGTTGGGGAGGGAGGCCCCTGGTTCCCTTGGTCACCAGGAGAGGCACATTCTGTCCTCATACTTCATCCACTATAGGCACAGGGAGAAATCCTACCCTGGTTAGCAGCATATTCAGGCAGGGGAAAGCCTGAAGGCTAAGATCTGTGTCCTTTGGGACTCAACTGCAGTGAGACGTGACCTTGGAGATGAGACCCGAAAGCACTCACCAGAGTGGGGACCCGAGCCCAGAGGGGGAAGGGATTGACTCAAGGTCCCACAGCCCGCTGGTGGTAGAGGCCTCCTGGTTCCCAGTGGAGTCCCTTTTCACCTTGTTTGGTCGAGTTCTCCACGTCATCCGAATTAGGATGCTGAAGGGGCTCTCCGTGGGCATTCTCTGGGGTCTGTGCTCTGAAACACAGGCTCCCAGCCCTGCCCGATGTGGCTGCTGTAATAGGCTCCGGGCGCCGGCGTCTGCCCGTTGCAGGGAGCTAGAGGAGGAGATATTCCAGCTGGGAATTCGCCTGGAAGAGCTGAAGGACCACATGGACCAGAACCAGCAGGAGTCTGAGCGAGTCGGGTCAGACTCCCCTCTGGACAGCCTCCCAGCCTCGCCCTCCCCACGCCAGCCAGCGTGCCTGCCTTCTCCTTCAGGACAAGCCCCCAACCCCACCGTCCAGACCCTCTGCCCTCAGGTACCTCTGTGCCCAGCCGTACTGGACCATCCCTTCCTTCTCTTCTCCATTAATTGACTTCTTCATTACATACTTGTGAAGTAGGCACCAAATGCCAGCGGCCCTGACACATGATGGAAATTCAGTGGGAAACAAACAAATGGGTGGCCTCTACCCTCATGGAGTTTTCTGTCTAGTGGGACTAATTCTATTTTGTTCGGGGCTCTAGGAGAGGTAACAGGGTAACATGACTGAGGTTATAGGGCAGGAGAAACTCTCCTTGAGGAAGAAATGTTTTAATGGGATCTGAAGGTGAGTGGGAATTGCTTCGTACAGAAGAAGAGAAGGCATGCAGCCAGGGAAGCAGCCTGTGCAAAGGCCCTGTGGTTAGAGTATGGAACCTGAAGGGGCAGCTGTCTGAGAGCTGTGGCTGGAGAGGCAGGCAGGGAGGGGCCTCATGATGTCAGGGCTAAAGGCTTGGCCTTAAACTTTGCTGGGTTTTTCAGCAGGTGGTGTTAAAAGAGGGTGTACAGGTAGGTGGGGCAGGGCAGAGGGAGAGATATGTGGACCCGAGGGAGGCGTAGAAGACTCATTTGCCTGGGTGTGCCATGGGGGTGAATGGAAAGGGGGAAAGAATGGCCTCCAGCGTCGCAGGGGACAACTCACCCCAGGGGACTATTCACAGATCAGGAGACACTAGACCAGGGCCCTGCGCAGAAGGGACTTTGCAGAAGTCTCTCTGGAGGGCCCACGTCACCAGCCCCTGGGAGACGATCACTGTTTGCCTGGGGTGCGGTTGAGCAGGGTGAGGGTACAGCGGTCACACCGGGGACAGCAGGGGCATCTCTAGACCTTGCTCTCCCGTGCTGCACAGACGTGTGTGTTGGGGACAGAGCAGGAGAAAGGGCCAGCATGGCAGGTGAGGTGGGGGCTGCCGGAGGGCAGGGCACTGGTGAGCTGACCCGTGATGGGGGAGCTCTTGGCGGCCCAGGGATGTGGGGGAAGCTGTCCCCCTGGGGAATGCTCCCCCCAGCGCTGCCTCGTGCACCAGTGGATGAAAACCCAAGTGCGAGCTCTTCAGGGGCTCCCGTGCTCCTGCAGGGAAGGAGTTTTGGGGGTTCGGTGTCCATAGTGGAATGGAGTGGGCCAGGAGAGATGCTTCTGCCAGGAAATCTGGGTTCAAATCTCAGCTCTGCCCTGGCTTCTGTTGTAAGTTTGGGCAAACCATTTGAGCCTCAGTTTCCTGTTTGTGAAATGGGCGGCGACAGCCGTCCCTATGGGGCTTGCCGAGAAGTGCCGTCTGAACGGCACCCGGAGGGGAGCAGCTGTTGGTCAATGGCAGGCCGCCCGCCCCCTGTGCTCTGCCCGCGCGGGAAAGAGTGACAGGGTTCATGGGGCTCACCTATTACATTTCAGCCCCCAGCACGAGCCTCATAGAACGTAGGTCACAAGAAGTGGTGTCTGATTATCTGCTGAATGTCTGTCTCTCCACCACCCAGCCCGACGCCGCCAGCAGCATGGGCCCCTGCGCCTCAACCGTGAACGTGGAGCTTAGCGCTGTGAGCAGTGAGGGGGACGACAGGCCCCTGGGCCTCCCGGCCCCACTCAGGCACGGGGAGCTGCAGGGGGAGCAGGGTCTCCACGGCCTCCTGGAGCGGTGAGTACCCGGAGGGAGGCCGGGGCGTCCGGCCCAGCGACGGGACGGCAGCCAGCCTGCTGGGCAGAAGTCATGCTCCTCTGGGTTTTGCAGGTACCTCAGCTCGAAGTCCCTTCCAGAAGCTGTGAGGATGGAGGAGGAAGGGGAGGAGGAGGAGGAGGAGGAGGACCGACAAGGCCATAGAGTGGAAGTTGATGGGCCAGCTCCAGCTCCAGGAAGCTCCAAGGCCAGCAGGATCCCCATAAGACAGCTCCCAGCACAGGGCGAAAGAAGTCACAGGGCCCCCCTCATGTATGTCCATGAGCCCCGCCTCCTTGTCCCTGAAGCCAGCTCTGGAACCACGGGGGTGGCCATGGTCCTAGCGAGCGAGACGGCTCTTCACGGCTTAGCCATAGCTTTCCTGACCTGTTGCTCACGTCTCTCCAAGCCGTGGGACGCATACACCATCGAGAACACTAGCAGGGATTTGGGGTGGGGTAGACACGGTTTTCGGCGGGACAGAGGCAGCGATGGGTACTATCCCTCTCCTTCTCAGTCTCAGACCTTCCAAGTATGTCAAGGAATCTTCAGTGCCTCTCTTGATCTTCCTTTAAGAAGGAAGAGAGAGAGAGACAGAACATGTGAGCAGGCCTTGGGCCCAGAGCCTTGGGCAGAAAACAGGATCTGTTGAGAATAGAATAATGCTGTTTTCTTGTGTCTCCTGTTTATGGCTAAAGTTAGTTTGTATTCGTCGCACGAAATACTGATCTTCCATTTCTAATGATGACATAAGCCTTTGAGGAGATGGAAGTTTCTGGAAGGGGCTGAGGTAGGGAAGATAGGAGGCCAGTTCCCAGAGCCTGAGAAGTAATACTGAAGCTCATTTGTTTCCACACTGTTGCCACCGTGGTGTGTTGGGTGGGATTTGCTGGTCATCCCCATTGGACATAGAGAAAAGTTAAGTTCAGAGAGGGGCGGTGCCCTGCCTAAGGTCACACAGCTAGAAGATGACAATACCAGGGTGGGCGGCCGGAGGCGTCTGGCCCCTGAGCTTGTGTCCTGGACTGTGTGGCTCCCAGGTCAGGGCTGGGCAGCCCCTGCCAGGGCTCAGAGTCGGTGTGTCTCTCCTCTCCACCAGGGAGACAATGGAGCAGACAGGGTCCGCGAAGCCGGCAGGCGTCCATGCATCTGTGGCCAGGGTTGGGTACCTCCAGGGCCTGGACAAAGCCGAGGCAGCCCCTCAGGGTCCGAGCAGGCCGCCCCACCCTCGGGGCACCAAGACCGCAGGATCACATCAGAGCAGCCTGACCAGCTTAGATGGAAGTGGCATCTCTGAGCACCTTCCCCAGAAGTCTCTGCACCAAGCTGGGGGGCCCCACCTAGAGGTAAGCATGCGCCTGGGGCGTCGATCTTCTGGAGATTTCTACTCCTGGGCCTTTGCTCACACCCTTCCAGAATGCCTGCTGTTCCCAGTCCCTGCCGTTTACAGTTCTGCCCAACATCCAGGGCTGATGCCCAGTCACTTCCCCTTCCCCTGTCCCCCTGCTAGGAGGTCTTTCTTGTCCTCTGAGAGCTTGGGGCCCAGTGTCTGTATTTCTCTGAGCCTGCTGAGCACAGATCAGGGGGAGTCCTTGACTCCATGGCCTATTTGTGACATTAGACCAGCAGTTTTTAAACTGTCACAGGAGTCACAGATGACTGTGGAAATGTCACTTGTGCTATGGATCCTCCCATAGAACAATGCATATAGATGCCTGTACACACACATGCACACGCATGCACACGCATGCATGTGCACCTACAGTCCTAATGACCTCATCATAAGAAATCTGCACTAGACCGTGAACTCGTTGAGGGCAAGCACCTGTGTCGCCTGTTTGCGTTCTTCGTGCCTTCCGTTAGACCTGGTATTGAGGAGGGCTGCGTGCTGGATGAATTTTCTTCTCCCGCTTCATTGGCCTGGGCATTTCTGCGGTCAGACAGGACCATGGCGTTCCAGGCCCTAGCGGGAAGACGTGTGGAAGTGTGAATCCCAGGATGAGATGGCTTTCTCCTTCCTTCTCCTTCCCCTCTTCCTCAGCTCAGGACTGCTGCCACAGGATCTCTCCCGAGGGCCTCGGGGAAGCAGACTTGCTCAGGGTTGGGGCGGGGAGTCCCTGTTGTTGGCCTGGTGCTTGTCCTGAGTGCCTGAGGACCCTCACACCCCAGGCCTGGCTGTTGGGAGCTGGGCCAGCCTCCCAGGCTGTGAGCCTCTGGAATGTGAGGCCCAGGCCAGGACCTGGGACTGGCTTCCCTGCTTGCCTCAGACACATTCCTCAGACTTAAAGGGACACCACCTCTTTCAGGAGCCCTGGATGGCGTCCCCAGAGACAGACAGTGGCTTCGTGGGCTCAGAAACCAGCAGAGTGTCGCCCCTCACCCAAACACCAGAGCACCGGCTCTCCCACATCAGGTACCCCAGGACCCCCCCCTTCCCCATCAGCATCGCACGTGGAGGGATAGCCTGGGAATCAAAGAGTCATGAGCCCCAGAGCAGGGGTCGATGGTCTGGGCATTCTCAGAGCCCTCACCCCATCCCCCAACCAGGGTTCTTTGCCTCCATCTTATCCGTAGAGGGGCACCAAGGTTCAGAGAGGGCAAGTGACTAGCCCAGCGTCATTCAGCCAGTCAGCGACGGCCCGGGAATAAGTAGCTGTTGAGCAAGCGGATGAGTGAATGGGGAACGAGGTGTAGAAGAGGGTGGCACGGCGTGAGCAGAAGACAAGGATAAAGGGCAGTCCGGGGGACTATGCGGAAGAGATGGGCATGGAACCCCAAGGCAAGGACTCCAGTGAAGGGTGGAGTGATGAGCCACCATGTGGAGACAGCCTCGAAAGCGGGTGCAGCCCCCAGGAGGCCTGCCTGGTGACCCAGGGCTGCAGGAGAAGAAAGGATTACATTCTGTTTCCCTGTGTATTTTCTAAACATGAACGTGAGCTTTATAATCTTGCCTCTGCGGGAAGACAGGTGCGCAGCTCTCCCGCAGATACAGAAATGCAGGTGTACTGCGGGTGCGCGCTCAGAAACACCGCACGCGGGGTTGCTCGGTCCTACGGTCAGGAGCTCAGGGGCTTAGCGTGTGGAAGCTGTCGGAGGCCAGGGGCCTGTCCGTGTGATCTCAGCTCGCTCTGCCTCCTTGCTCCCTCAGCCCTGCGGGAACACTGGCCCAGCCTTTCGCTTCCTCTGAGCCCCGGGATGCAGCCTCCCACCCCCAGACCAGGGCTCCTCCAGTCCCCAGAAGAGCCGCGGAGCCCGACACACCCAGGAGCCGAGCCCAGAGGCGACCCTCGGGCAGGGCCAGTCCTCTGCGGCAGCGGGCCCCGAGCCTCCGCGTGGAGCGGGCGCTGGTGGCCGAGATGGGTGAGTGGGTGCGTCTGGGTTGGCCAGAACCTGGGAGTGGCCAGACGGCGTGGACTGAAAAATCAAACCAACAAAAAATTTGCCTTATTCTTTAGGATGCAAAATATCCTAGAGGTCCAGAGTGGGAATGTGAAAAACTACAGGGAAAAGAGAAAAAATAGGCTAAAAACCATAGCTGCCTCACTTGGGCGTCGAGCTCGTGGGCTGTCCTCTCTGCCAGTGTGTGCGTGTTTATTTAGATATACTTCAAATGGAAATGGGGTTATAGTTTCCGTGAGTGTTTAATAACCTCCTTTGTTCACTAAACACTGTGTCCTGAACACTTCCATGTCTATAAATCCTGTGATTTGAGGTTTTTACCTTTAAAAAGATGCATATAAGCTTTTTACTAAAACAAACATACAGGATCTTGAACATAAATTGATGAATTTTCACCAAATGAGTACAGACCCACAAACAGCATGATCGGAATCCCAGCTCTGCCCCCCCCGCCCCGCTCTCACCCCTCGCCCCTCCAAAGGCTCTTTCCAAGGCTCATTATTGAAAACTTCTAAAATTAAACTTTAATTAAAAGTTCAGTCAATTATGATTTCATGTATAGTTATGAGAACTAATCCAGGGAGATCCCATGTGCCCTTCCCCCGGGTTCCCCCAGTGAGTGATAACATCTTATGAAACCATGTGCAGGTTTTGGCCAGGACCTCCTCCTATGGCCCCTTTATGTCCATCACGTCCAAGCCCCTCCTGCCTGCACGCCCTCCTTAACTCCCGGTGGCCTCCCTCTCTGTCCTCCATGTCTTTAATTTTGTCATTCCAAGACTGTGCTATACATGGAATGATGCCTATGATTTGGGGGTGGACTTTTTACTTAGCCTCTCTCGGAGGATTCATCTACCCTGTTCCCTGTAACAGTAGTCTGTTCCTTTCTATGTTGTTGAGCGGTGTTCCAAGATCTCCTTGTTTTGAATGCATGGGCCAGATGAGTGGTCCTTAACCTCTGGTCGCCCATGAGGCTAAAGTTTTGAACAGTCTCCCCAGAAGCATGCACACAGGCAAAGGTGTGACTCTAATTTTAGGGGGAAGTGGGGGCTCTAGAGTCAGACCTGGACCCACATGGCGATGCACAGCAGAGTCTGAGGGGGTCCACGAGAAGGAGCAAAGAGCTCTTTCCGGGGGAATGTTCCTGAACACTCACTTCTGATGCTGAAATGGTAGATGGCGGGGAGTGGGGGGTAAGTTTAGGTAGAAACAGCTCTGCAGGCCCAGCTTTGCACTCCAAGCTCTCAGCAGAAGCCACGTCTTCAGGTTCTGAGGTCAGTGGGCCAGTGACCTCATTGGAAACTTCACTTATGACCTTAGCCATCACTGTCTCTTGACCCATATCCTTTTACCTGCAGAAATTCGTGCTGCGAGGGCCCTCTCTAGGTAAACTCACCTTGGTCTCTTTTTGCCTCCTAGCGGTCGCTGGCTCAGAGTTCGAGGGGCGAAAACGGGTTTCCGCACAGCTCCCCCGCAGCGCGACAATCAGCCCCCCGCCCACCCTGACCCCTGCAGCTGCCACTCTGCCCCCAGGACCCACAGAGAGCGCCTGCACCTTCCTCCTCACCAGGACAGGGCGAGAGTAAGTTGCACCAGCCCAGAGACGGGACGGTGGTGCCCGGATTGGGGGCTGGGCCTCGCTCAGCAATCATATCCGTGCTGGCCGTGTGGCGGCCCGCGGATGCAGGTGTCCTGCTTCCCAGCTCAGGGCCACTTCATGGGACCTCACTGATGTGGACTTTGAGGACACTCCCCGGCCAGTGGGAAATGACCTAGGGGTTCACCTTTCCGGTGCTAAGACCTCAGTCCCTGCACCCAGCATTTCTCTTCCAAGACTAATCCACTCTTGCTGGGGATGGATTTTCAGCAGTTGGTATTGTCATTGCATGAACTGAGAAGGGACTGGTCCTCGATTCTCTTCTTTTTAATTCAAGCACAATTGCTCTACTGAGAACGTTGCTCCTCGCTTGGTTGAACAGAAGTGGGAAAGTAGGGTAGCCAGCCCACTTACCTCTCCTTTGAGTGCTTTTGGCCAATACTCAATCACAGGCCTTTGTTGGATTGGGGGTCTCTGTCCTGGGCACATGGGGAAGGCTGCTCTGTGGGACCCGTCCAAGGCCTCCAGGCCTGTGCCATCATGGGCCAGTCATGGTCCCTGTTCGCAGAGGCGGGTGAAGGGCTGACGTTGGGCTCCCGGGCTGGAGTTTAATAAGGGTACTGCTGCAGTCTCCTGTGGTCCCGGCGGAGGGTCAGGAATACACCAGCCCCGAGAATACAATAGCGGACAAGACAGTCCTTGGCCTCAGAAGGCTCGCCATCTTGTAGGACAAACAAAGAAACACATGGTCACACTCCCCAGTCTAAGTGCAGTGGCAGCAGAGGCTCCAAGGACTGTGGGAACACGGACGAGGGACATCAGGCCCAGTCAGAGGCTTCAGGGAGGGCTTCCTGGAGGAAGGGGTATCTCAGTGGAGACCAGAAGGAGGAGAGACAGAAGCGTTCCTGGCAGGGAAAAGAGCATGTGCAAAGGCCTATGGGTGAGGGAGCACCCATCACCTTGGCAGAGCCAGACAGTCATTTAGCTGGGTCCCCGAGCGTGGGTATTGTGGTGAGTGCTGAGCAGTGGAGAGGGAGACTGGGAGACCTAGGATGGGGGGGGGGGGCTCGGAGGCCCTCAAACACCATGGTGAGAGATTTGGATGGTGGCTCAGCTCAGACAAGTGAGTTCACTTAATATTCACAAATGCATATGGGTGCAGCCGAGGACTATGAGGGGGATTTTAAATGGGAGTGGGAAGGTCGGGTTCACGTTCTAGAAAGAGTTCTCTGGCCACTCGCTGGGTGAGAAGGAGGCAAGGCGGGCAGACTGCCAAGAAAGCCGCTCCCCCAAGGACAGACACGATGGGGCCTGTAGGTGGGAATAGGGTGCGTTTGAAAAGAGACATTTAGGCCAGTGCCTCATAGGACTTAGGAGTTGAATAACTTTTGGGGACATTCAGGGAGGGAGAAGGGTCTCGAATGAGTCAGACTTCCGGCTGGCCAACCAAGTTGGATGCTGATACAGAGATGGAGAACTCAGCAGGGGAAAAAGTTGACAGAGAAAGATGAAATGTTAGCTGGCCCTCAGTCATGAAAGCATTAAGTCAGCAAAACAGATCCCGCCAGAAACACCCAGAGGGGCCAAGCGACACCCCAGTGAGTGCTCTGAGTCCCAGCCTTCACTTGGCCGCCTTCACTTGGCTGCCTTCACCTCCCAGAGTTGCCTTCCAGTCCCGCGTGCAGGGGTGAACCAGTGACCAGTGACGGGAGCTCCGCTCCAGCCCTCCTGCCAACGCCCCGCCGTTGGCCTTGGAAACCCCAACAAAGGTTTCCCTGGGGATTGCTGGGAGACCTGGAGCTGCCCGGGGCCTAGCTAGAGAGCCCTCTGCGCCCGCAGACACACTGCGAGAGCGGCGGGGGGTGCCTGGAGACACTCGGCCTCCCGTGGGGGGCCGCCAAGCAAGAAGGAACCCTGAGGGGAGCCCCACCCCAGAAGCTGGCCCAGACAGGAGAGGGAGCACGTGCCCAGGCCGTGCCCAGCCCGGACGCCGACGCTCTGTGCGTAGGGGTTTATGTGCAGGGTGGAGGGGGAAAGCACTGACCACCGTGGCTCCAGAGTCTCTGATGAGACCTTGAGATTCGGGAGTTGGTTGGAGAGAGCCGCAAACAGTACTTACCCCGTAGACCTCATTGAGCTACTTGCCAGTAAGAGGCTGGGCCCTTTGGGGGGGAGGGGTGGGGATTGCAGCAGCTTTGCCGACAGCGCCCTGCACTTCCAGCCTGCTCACATCCAAGCCACCGGCCTTCTGCCACCGGCCCTCAGAGAGGCTGGAACAATGTGGGAAATGTCCAGGGGAAGTCAGGAGGGACAGGCCGATCAAGGGTGGGAAGGACCCAGGCCTGAGCTGTTAGTTAGCATTTCTACAGACAGAGGTGAAAGGAGGGAGGACAGGGGTGCCTGGGTGGCTCAGTCGGTTAAGCGTCTGCCTTCAGCTAGGGTCCTGGTCCCAGGGTCCCGGGACCGAGCCCTGCAGCGGGCTCCCTGCTTCTCCCTTTACCTGCTGCTGTCTCTGCTTGTGCTCTCGCTCTCTCTCTGTGTCAAATAAATAAATATAAAAAAGAATGGAAGGGAGCCCAGGCCGGTCAGAATGCAGATTTTAAAATGGACCTTCAGCAACGCCTTCTTCATTCTGCACGCTCCCTGCGATCTTGACGATGGGCCACTGGTTTTTCAGAAAATCTACTCAGAGGCCCTGCACGGGGAGGGGGGTGTTGGGTGACCCTTGAAGGATGTGCTCCTTTGCCCCCCAAATGTGCAGGGACACAAGCTCAGAGAGAGGTCGAAATAGGCAGCAAGAAAAATGGACGCACGAGGAAGTTCCAGAACCGGTTGACAGCAGAGCAGGATCCGGTGCCTTCTGGAAAGGAACAAGCCCGGGGCATCCGGGTGGCCGTCTGGGGGTGGCTGCAGCTCAGGGCATTGCACATGCGCTCTTTGTTTGTGTCCCGCCCCCACCCCAGCCAGGCTATCCGAGAGCTGCAAGAAGAGGTCTCCCAGCTCCGTCTGCGGCTGGAAGACAGCCTGCACCAGCCAGTCCCGGGCAGCCCGATGCAGCCCGCGTCCATGCTCAGTCGCCCCACTCAGGCCCGGGCCCGGCCAGCGGAGGCCTCAGCGTCCTCGGGCTCCCACTATGGCAGGTGGGTGACCCCCAAACGCTCGCCCTTGTGTCCTGGTACCTGTAGCAGGAGGGTGACTTGGCTGCCTCTGGGGCTCGCCACACGTGGGTACTCACACCCCTCTCCTACTTGGACAGTTTTTTACTATGTAATATCTGATGCATAAAACATCTAATGCATCACCTGAACTCACCACCTGCGTCAAGAGCTAAACATTCCCAGGATGTCCACCTGCTCGCTCACTCTTTAGTGCATCATCTGTGATGACCTCTAAAATCAGCTGAGTGTCTGTTCCCCAAGTGTTCCTATGGGAGGGCACTGGGTTGAGGTTTTCAGGGGCATTGTCTCATTAATCCTTCCCGTAGTTGCTGTTATTATCACCTCATGACAGATGAGGAGACTGAGAGTCACAGAGGCTTTCTGTGAGCATGACTCACAGAGTCTTTGATTTTGACTTTCATGCTTCCCTCTGGGTTGGCTTGCTTGCTGATCACCTGGAAAGTCTGCATGAGACCACATCCACTGACATCATCCCTCTCTCTCTCGTTTTGGCTAGTAAATCCACAGAGAGATTGTCTGCTGAGCCTGCAGGGGGGCAGCGAGCCGAGCCCGCAGGAAGGCGGCGAGCCAGGTCTTCCTCGGTGCCTCGGAAGGTGCCCCAACTGTCCCTGAGTAAGTGACCACCTCCCTGGACTGATGTCTGGAGTCTGCACCTGGGCCTATTAGCTCAGTGGTCTGACACCATAGCAATAGCCTTAGAAGGAACCCGGAGAAGGTTCTGCGTGTCTTCCTTAGGCCATCATAGGTCTCAGAGGTACAGTGCACTTCCAGTGATCACCACAGAATGTCACGCACACAAGGGTTTCTAGAAGGGCTTTGTGCGGACCTCATGTCCATCTTCACTGCGAGGGGGGAGTATCACCCACGTTCTGCAGATGAGGACACCAGAGCCTGGAAGTGCAGGGGAAATGTCTGAAGAAGGGGTGGGGTTCGGCCCACCTCCCTCCTTCGTGACTGGGTGACCTTGGCCAGGTCGATGACCTGCTGTGTACAGCTAAAGGGACAGCTAACCGCGCAGTGATAAATAAGAGCGTCTGCATCCAGGGATCGCCGTGAGGGTGCATGCACGGCGTGTCCAGCGGGCCCAGCCCCGTGCTCAGCAGAAGGTCAGGGGTCCCTGTGCATCCGCTGATGCTACTAAGGCACAGATCTAGGATTCAAACCTGAGCTGAGCCTCAGTTTGGGATTGGCTCACTCCCTGAGCTCTGTGGCACATCCCCTTTTCCCCTTTAATGCCCCTTTTTTCCACCCCAGGTTCCGAATCTGAGCCGACCTCCCCCCAGCAGTTCTCTGAGAAGAGCTGGACCACCGAGGACAGCGCCCAGTGCGCTCGGGATGGAATGAAAGGAGTCGGTGGCGCCAGGCGGCCGGACAGGGTCACCTTCTGGGGCCAGTACACAGGTGAGCTGCGGGGCATGGCCCAGCCCCCAGGGAGGACCCCCGTTACGGAAGCCTTCCCCCTTTCACCACGGGCCACTGAAAGATGAGCACTTTGAGTGAATTCTGTGACACGGGAGCAGCAGGGAGTGCCCCTCTGTGAATCCATTCATTCCTCCGGCAAAGAGTCTGATGCCTCCCTGCCCCGGGCCCCATGCTGGCTTCTGGGACAGCCCCTTTAGCTGGTCAGTCACAAAGAAGGTTCTGGAGCACCCGCCGTGTGCAGAATGGACACCAAATCACTGACCCCTGGCCCACCTTCAGGTCTGATTCCCCAGGGCCTCAGTCCCCATGTCTCATGAACTAGGCGCCCAGCACATAGTGAGACTTGCAGTGATGTGTAGTAGGATTTCAGAGTGCTTAACGTGAAAACAAATACGGACATGGCTCCAACTTTCAGGAATCTGACTGTGTAGCAGACAATAACAAATAAGCAGTGACAGCAGGCGTGTAAATTACAGATGTGGCTCTCACCCATAGCTTGGGAGGGGCGGCGGTCACCTCAGATCCATAGGGCCGAGGGCAGGAGACGAGGCAGGACCTGAGAGACACGTGTCCACCGCATGGAGCAGGCAGAGCTGAGGGGGTAGACGCGGGAGCAGCGGGCCAGTCTGGGGGCCCCGAGGCAGCATAGCCACAGAATAGGAAGTGGAAAGCCTGTGGGGACTCGAGGGAGCAAACAGAGGAGTGATCAGGCCACATTCTGAAGGTCTTACTCAGGAAGGGACGAGGCAGCAGATGACAGGTCTGGGTAAAGACCCAAGCATCTGTCCAAGCTTCTAACGACGTGGAGCACCGTCCATGTGCCGGATGCCGGGCAGAGCACCTCACGGACACGGCCCCACTCAGTCATCCAACATGCCCGTGAGACCCGGAATGGGATGGTCCCCATTTCACTGCCACTCACAGCGCAGTGAGAAGACCCAGCTGACCCCGGGCCCAAGCCATCCAGTGCCACCTGGCGAGTGGCGGGGGTGGGGGCTAGCAGCCCTGCTTGTCCATGCTTCTCCTGTCCTCCTGGCCAGCTTTGGGCCTGCTTCTGGCCTGCCGGAGCGGGGCTTCGTTGATCCTTCTGTATGTCGGGAAGAGCAGAGCGAGCCTCCCCGATCCTTCCCGGTTCTCCAGATGTGCCAAGAGCTGATGGTCTGCTTTCTTCCCCAGGCCAGGAGTACCGTGTTCTGACCCCCAAGACAGCTCCAAGAGGCAGTGGCTCAGTCTCCTGTCCCCAGTGCCGACCTGCCAGGACCAGGGACTCAGGTGAGGGACGGTAGCCGGAGAAGTGGTCAGTGTGCAGGGGCCGCAGCTGCTTCCATGAGGAAAGGGCGCAGGATGGGGGCTGCCCTGAGCTCAGTGGTGGCTCAAGGAACAGACAATGGAGCGGGATTTGGGGGGCTCCTCAGCCCTCTCAATGTGTCCTCCCCTCACACCTGTGTCTCCAGGTGCTGCTGCCTGATGCCACCCTCCTTGACCATGACATGGAGAAACCATGGACATGACTTAAGTCCTGAGAAGGGGGTAGGGCCAGGCAGTAGGGACCAGGCTGTGATGATTCTGTCCTGTCTCCCCTCCATCCTCATCCACTCTGCCTCCTTCCCCCAAACCTATCGGGAAGAGTCATGGGGAGAGCAGTGGGCAGAGAATATGGGCTCTGGGATCTAGTCCCAGTCCCACCACTGACTTCCTGGGTGACCTTAGGCAAGTTCCTTAACTTCTCTGAGCCTTCATCCTCAGATCCCTAATGAAAGGATTGGAGATTGTCTGAAGACCCTTTCAAGCGATGATGATAATGATGGAGCGGTCCCTTATTAAGCCCCCACTGTACAGAGGGCATAATGCAAAGGGATTTACAAACACTCATCCACACAACCTATGAAATGGGTTTTGTCTGTTTTATTCTTAAGCCTGTTTTACAGGTGAGGAAACTGAGGCTCAGAGAGGTTAAGTCACTTGGCCAAGGGCACACAGCTTACTAGTGGTGAGGCCAGGATTTGAACCCAGGGGGTTGTGAGTCCAGAGCTCTGGCTCTTCCCCATTATGTTGCTTTGCCTTTGCTCAAGTCCCACCAGGCCTCCCTGTTCATTCGTTCGTTCATTCATTCATTCATTCATTCATTCATTCATTCATTCACTTCCTCACTGAGCACTGTCCCATCATGGGCCGAACGCTAAGCAGACAAGGACAAAAGAGTGGTCTGAGCTGGGCTAGGAGGGCACAGGTGGGGCTGGAGAGCCTGT
>LNAC01001170.1:272343-313914 GCA_002007465.1 Ailurus styani | reverse complement strand
GCCGCAGATTCACTTCTCCGCACGTCCTACCTTCCAGAAGGTGGTCGGTTTTCTGTTCCTAGAATTGCTGCTCTTCTTCTTCTCTTAGATCTCCGGTGGAATTTGTAGGTGTTCAGAATAGTTTGATAGCTCTCTGGGTGAATTCCTGGGACCTGATGATAATCGGTCTCCTACTCCTCTGCCATCTTGCCGCCTAAACTAAAAATGAAAATCCTGGAAGATGAGTCTTAAGATGAAATCCAATTATATCTAAAATCACCTTCCCATGGAGCTTTGTAAGACGTTTCATCGCACTATTGTATACTTCAAAAACCTGTGTTCTTTGTAGCCCTGATAGCTACTCATTAAACAGTCTGTCTTCCCTGAAAGAGAAGGGACACTTGGCTATCATCCGACTCCCCTTTGACCCATAGCAGAAGTTCTGAGGTTTGTTGAGATGGTTGGTAAGTTTAACAACTAACATTCTCTTGGCTATGTGCCTTTGTGCAGGCTACAGTATGGAATCTTCACTGGTATCTTAGCCCTGTCTTAGGTTTTTTCTAAGAAACGCATTAAGCTAAATCTTGGTTTAATTTCCTACTACAATGTTTTCTAAATTGGATTCCACAGTCCTGTGCTTAGTTAGATAACTTTGGAAATGGTAAACATTAAACTTTTTTTTTTTTTGCTCTAAGATGTCTCAGAACTGCCATTCTTGAACCCTTAAGATCAATAGTATAGAGAATGTTTTACACTCATTTTATCACCAAGCTCTTTTCTTCTGGAGAATACTGTGGGATTCATGCCTCATAAAACACACACAAGATTTTGTCGAATTTATGCGATAAATTTGGAGGTGCGCTTTCATTCTGGACAAGAGAACTTCATTTTGCTTGCATTCTGGGGTATCTCTTTTTCTGTGCTCCCTTTCTAAGTATTAGTTTTCTTCTTTTTCGAACAGTTTTGTATTTGAGGCTGAATATCAGCAGAATCTTGCAGAATCTTGGGATAGGAGCTGAATTGTAAAAGTCCAAAGTGTCCTGTTCAGTATGAGGAGTCTGGAGCTGCACTCTGCACTCCCAAGGGCTGCATGTACAATATGGTGCACTATCTGACTGAAAAATGAACATTGCAGTAATGAGCTTTAGAGCTGGAAGATGCTTAGACATCTACTTCACTCTTCTTATTTTATAAATGAAAAAATTACTGTTCATAAAAGTAGAGTGTCCTACTCTTTGTTAGCAGCCAGTCAGTGGAAGAACTAGACTTCAAGCCCTTAGTAAATTATCCTTTTCTTGCTGCTTCATGCTTTCTCACAGTCCTTGGAACATAGTAGTAACTTAAAAAATGTTTTTTAAATAAATAAATGGTTAAATTAATATCAGTAACTGTAAGATTTCTTTGAAGCTTCCTCTGTATATCTTCTTTCAGGATATATAAACTCTTTCTCCTAGAGTCTTTCATAGTTTATTCTTTTAAACCTTCATTATTTTGATATAAGTAAATGAATTATTCATCCAAATTTCTTTTGTAACAATCATAAACATCAGTAATTTGTTCTGGAATTCTTCCTCAGTTTTTCATAAAGGGAATGAGGAAAAAACTGTGTGGCATGGATTCTTAAAAGCAAAGGTTTTTAAGATCATTCCTTGACAAGGATTTTCCTTTTATGGTTCACATAATTTCCTGCCAACCAATGCCATAACTGGCTTTTGTCACTTACAGATGTACCATAATAGCCAAATGTATTCACAGTAGAGATTTCCCTGTGTTGTTAGTTTGTGAAGTACCAGGGGCCTCTGAACCAGTGGAACCACACTTCCCCATTATGTTCTTTCACTACTGTATTTTCTGGGAGCATAATACACATATTTCTATTATATTTAGAATCATGACGTGGATTCAATAAGAATCCCAAACTCCACATTTTATACCAACCATTTCCCCAATCTGAATTGAGACACTGAGGTGTGAATATGAAGACACGCATACATGCAAATTATACATTTGCATATCAAACAGACATTTAATGATGATCGCAAACATAAGCAAACAAAACCGCATTACACGGTGACCTTTGTAGTGGTTATAATGCCCTTAGTAATCCAAGACTTTGGAAGGCATAATCTTCAAAGTTGGCAGAAAGGGGAGAAAGGAGCTGCTTCACACTCTAATGGTATGCTTCTGAAGGTAGCGGAAAACATTCCAGAAGAATACGTGAAACACTTAACTCTCTTCCCGTGGGATAGAGTGTGGATCTGGATTTCTTCTTCACAAATAGTTCCTTCTTCTCCCAGCTGTTTCGTATTCATTTGCGTCACACACTCTGCCTCACCCCAGGGTTCTGATTGCTGAAATTCATAGGTCAGCTCATTTGTATAAACTGTTTAATTTCTCTTGATGACTGTGTTCATGGGAGGAGTATACTTTGTCAACTTTTCCCTGGTGCTGGTTTTATATTTACATTTTTAAAGTTAAATGTGGTGTTCTTTTTGATTGAAAAAAAAAAAAAAACGACAAACCTTGTCGTGAATTATGTGAGATAATCCGTACAGTCAGGGTAATCTTAGAAACAGAGAAAATGGTGGCTGAAATGGTAACTTTAATGTGGATGGAAAAACTTCCCATCTTAAAGCAGCTGTTGTTTCCTATTTATTCTGGGGTGTGTGTATGTGTGTGTGTGTGTACGTGCATGCACATACACCAAATTAATCATTAGAAACATTTTCTTCTTCATGTAATCTTCTTTTAAAATGGAAACCTTTAAGGGAGGATAAAATATTATGCCCTTGATACCTAGTGTAAATGAACTTGTTAGACATTTTCCTTGATGAAAATAGACATAGTTTAGGGACACCAAGAAAATTTTTGTCAACTTCAAAAATTTAAAACAGGACAATCATGGAGAGAATGAAGCTATATTTAATAGTCCCCATATGTATTTGTATATCTAGGGACCCATTAATAGTAGGATATAATCTGAACACATATGGAGGTGGGTGAAATAGAGTCTTTATGGCTTAATTGTTAAAAGTATATTAATTTAATAGATGCAAAGTCAATAGCATTCAAACTACCATTTAAGTCAAATCACCCTTTATTCTTATATTCTGCCCTTGATGCACTTGATGTTCAATAGGTTGAATCAAAAATGATTTTCAAAGTGAGTTGACCGTGGTCAGATTTCTTTTATAATCAGGTGCCAAGATGATTATGCACACATCACATTTACAGAGGCCTTCTTCTCAAGTAGTAATTTCTATAATACTGGTTTAAAAAAAAAAACTAGACAAGATGCGATTTTTTGAGCACAGGTTCTCAAAAAATGTGCAAAGCTGGAATGTAATTGTAGGCTGTATTATTAACTCAAAGGCTGGCATCATTTCAGCATAAAAAAATAACAGTTATGGGAATGAGGACCCCCTTTTTTTAATCATGAAAGAGCTTGTGTATGGATATTATGAGGGATTTTCCCGAGCCTTATTCTTAAACAGATTACACTATTCAAAGTCTCAAAGAATCAAAATCGTGCTCAGCTGGGGCAGTCAATGTGCAGTCTAAACATGTGACAGATGCAGAGAAAACTTCAAAGATGCCATTACAAATGCCTGTGGAGATATTTAAGGAGCCAGATGCTACTGTTTCATGTCTTCCGCAGCTCTGAATGTGTCCTGTGATCACCTTCCAAAGAGGAGGTGTGGTTCAATCTGGTGAGGAACAGAACCACCTAATCTTTTTGTTGTTGTTGTTTGCATACATTGTGTGGCTGGGGTGTGAGGGGCCAGGATCAGTGACTCTAACAGGGAGGACATGTATATGAATTTGCTATTCCTTAGGAAAACATCAAGGCACAACTGCAAGGAAATGTGTGTATCTGATATATTCTGTGAAAGCTCTCCTATCTAAAAAGCGTGATTTATAGGTGTGCATCTCCAGGGAAGCACCTTTCTTTTTTTTTTAACTTTTGCCATTTATTTCGACACTGAAAGAGGTAATAAATATATTCATTATGGTTAATGTTTATTTCCCATTTTGTTTTGGTGTTGAGAAATAAATTACATGGGACAACATCTTATTAAATGCATGTTTCATTTTCATCACTGCTGCATTCTGGAGAATTTAATATTTCGAGACCAAATGAAGCCCCAGGTAAATACAAAAGTGGTGAGATTTAGCTAAAAATCTAAAAACACCACCTGCTTTTATTTCATATGGATTCTTTTTCTTTTATAGTTTTCTTCTCCATTGCAGGCTATGTAGGAGAGTTGGTTTTATCTCAACTTTTAAGAACACGATTGCATATACTTATTATTCTAAACTTATTACTTCCAAAGGGCAATAAAGACAACTTCTAGGAAACATGTAACATAGCAAATACACTAGAAAATTTGAGTCACTGTGTAATATTTCAGCATTATTTTTTGGCACTGAAAAACCAATTCTGCTCAAATTTATTCTTTTTATTATATGTACGATGTACTCTGGCTTATCCTCTATTAAAACAAACCTATGGAGAGATTGTTTATTAATCTTTGAATTGAAGTTTGTGGCATATTATAAAAACCAAAACTCATATACATAATTATTTACATGAAAAGGGATGGCTATAAGTGGAAAATAAATAGCAAAGGATATTTTTCTTTCTAATGTAAACATCTGGCAGTAATCCTTGCTTACACAATTAATGGGCATTTAATTGGCAATGATCAGTTTATTGCTGCAATATGAAGTGAATGTTTCCCAAGGAACAAACAGCTGTTGCAAGAATTTCACAGTGATTTAGCAAACACCAGGTGATAGCTGTATCTAGAATGAAGTGTTCTGTCTCAGCAAATCACAGTGCATCGGAAAAAAATGAACTAAGTTATAAGGAACATAGCTGGAGAGATCCAACTGTCACTGACATGGAAATCTATCTGAAAAGCAAACTTCATAAACAGATTAATTACATTAGATATTATCCATGCCTCAAATATAAAGAAAGAAATAATTTCTCCGAGAAGCAAATAATGAGTTGGCATGACATTAATCTATTTTTTTAAAGATTTTATTTATTTATTTTGACAGAGATTACAAGTAGGCAGACAGACAGGCAGAGAGAGAGAGGGAAGCAGGCTCCCTGCTGAGCAGAGAGCCTGATTGGGTCCTCGATCCCAGGACCCTGAGATCATGACCTGAGCCAAAGGCAGAGGCTTTAACCCACTGAGCCACCCGGGTGCCCGACATTAATCTATTTAAAGGTAGTATTTTATGTCTTGTTTTAGAGACCTAATGGTTGATGAAACTTTTTTTGTATTCTAATATTTTATCCTCTTAAAAGTCTTGGAAAATTTGATAGTCATGAGTCTAATTTTTTGATTAAAAAGTTATTGAAGTCATTCAATGGTTACTGACAATTATATTTTTTCTTAATAGATTTTATTCAACTGTCTAAAATTAAATGTACCACTTTTTAATTTGCATTGCTTGTGAGCTGCTTTCCCATTAAGTTTTAAATAAAAAGTTTTTCATTTTTCATTACGCACTCTTATTACTAATTTAATAAAATGATAATAGCTATGCAAACTTTCTGTTACTACTCAGCTTTTGGCATAGATTAAATTATACATTTTAAATGTAGCACACTGGCAGACACCGTTATTTCATAAAGCTGAGTTTCATTAGTGAAGAACGTAATTTTGCTGCAGCAAAAAAAAATGCCTTTATTTACTCTAGTATTTGGTATTAGCGCATGCTCCACTCTAGGAACAATGAACTCAAATGAACAAAGCATCAGGGGCCAATTTATAGAACAATGCTTTTATTTTTTTCATGTATGCATTCTGCAATAATTCATCTCCATGACAAAAGCAGACAATCAATCATCTTCCATTGTGCCTTTCTCAATAAAATTACCATTCTTGATGTAACAAAAGAAAGCTGCCTAAGTAACAGGAACAGTTTTACATGCTCAAATCAATAAATTGACCATACTTCAAAAAACCTTTACCCATTAATATGACAATGAAGTTTTACATTTAACTTACCCATATTAGTTTTAAGTTATTGGTAAGTAGCATGTTCTCCTTTTTTTCATTCAAGAAAACAATAAGAAATGAGAAAGCATGTTAAAAGAATGCTTTCAAGTACCTCAGGGACAAAACTTTGTGGCCTATGTGTAAGTATTGATGTGCCATCATCATCATCTTATAGCCACATGTAAGTTCAAATACTTTGCATTCTGGAGATAAAATTCTCTGTATTTATAAGTCCCGAAATTGTATATACGATTACAAAATGTATTATACAATCGGGTAAGAATGGTAGGTTTAAGGTGATCCTGTAATAAATGACATTGTTCCTAAAGTGAGGTATTTGTATGGTGGTATATGTTAAACATATAAACTATGCACACAATTAAAAGAGTGAAATTTATACCTGTTGTGTGAAATGAAAAGAAACTTAAGTTCAAAAGTTAAGTGCAAGTCCCCATGTAAGGAAAATGCAGTATGACTATTATAGACACAGGTATGGCTACTTATGCATTTTAAATAACTAGCTCTTTTATTTTCAACTAAAAAGGAATAGAGATTTAACATGAAGAAAAGAAAATGTTGTAGTTTTCTAGGCAATAGAGAGTGCAGTATTGAGATGTGTATTTCATTTTCATACAGTTTATACATATAACACTATGTTTGGTCCCAAATTTCTCTCACAGAGATCAAATGGAAATACAGCAAGATTCTTAGATTAAAATAGGAGTAGTTTCTATATAACCTACCATAGTAACAGGATTAATTTAAGCTAATAACACTCATGTCATTAACCACTCAAAAATTCAGATGACTTTAGAACCTCTGAAGACTTTCTTTCATTGTATTTTCTTTTTTCTGAATTAATGAGGCCAGGCCATAACATGTTTCAAGAAAATTAAGTTCTTTGCTGCAGAAATATAAATGCAGTGGCTTAGTATTTAAGATACTTTACAGTATAGATGACTGTGACAATAGTTTCATTTCAGTATACAGGACATCACAATAGTTCATATTTTACAATAATTTATACCAATTGTATAATTAAATTCTGGATATTCTGTGCTTACATTAGTTGTTTATGAATTTACTGTATGTACATGAGTTATACCATGTTGCAAGAATGGCATTCTAAATTTAATATTAAATATTTCTTTGGATTTTTTTAACCTCATAGTAATTAATTTGAAAAATCGCAATAAAAAATATTCCTACAACTGCAAGTTTAAATATTAGTGAAAATTTTACTGCATTCTACTATAAATTAAATGTTTTAATGGAAATATTATTAAGTCATAAGTGACTCTAAACAGTGGCTTATCTTGATTCCCTCTCCTGTCCCCATTAATTGGTTAATTCATTTTGATTTAGTTCCTAGTCAGTATGATATAATGAGTTATTTACTAAAAGAGATTTATCATGGATGATCAATGCTTATTAAGGCATCTAGCTTACTTACATGTTACTCTCAGTTCAAAGGAACCAATTTCAGGAGAAACTAGAAAGTTGTTTTATGTTGGATCTTTTATTTTTCTCCTCTGATCCTTAGTTGTAGTTGCTGAAGAAAGAAAAAGCAGAAGACATAATTCAACAAGAAATCACAATATTGTTTATCACAGAATGACAGCAATATTGCTGAATTTTCTTCAATGACTGCTTATCTTCATAGAGAATCTCTGCCGTGGGACCAAGGTTTGGCCCTTGTTCCCATGTTTCAGGAAACTTAATAACTGTCCTAGTCAGTTATTTTCTCTTGTAGGCATCATGGCCTCTCTTGTCCATGTTCCCTTCTCCCCTCCCCCCATCTCTTTCTCTTCATTCTCCTTAACACTGCCTGAGCTGTTAAAGTGTATGAATAACATCCTGAGGATTTCATTACAACCTTCATTTTGGAGGCAGAATTCAAGGCCCAGGAAATTTCCATGCACCGTCTCTTTTTCATGATTCTGGGATTTTGCTATATTTTGTTAAAATTGTATAACTGTTGCTACTATTTTCAAAAGCCCTTGGTTTCTTTTCTTCATGGAGGCAATAGGTCTAACAGCCAAATTTGAAGACACTTAAGTCATCTATGTCTGTAGGAATGTAAACCCAGAGTGTTCTATCAAAATGTGAAGTTTGTTTGTTTGTTTTTCAGAGTACTGTGGTGTTTCTTGTTTTTGTTTTTAGCTTCATACCCACTGAATCTAAAATTGGCCTGAGACTATGTTTTTTGAAAGAACGTAAGTTGAAGTCACAGTTACTAAAGAGAAATCCAGGCTAATCTTTTGGGCCAGTTTACACCAATGAGATTGCTGTATTGCAGGCATTCTTACACATTAGTAAGAATCAGAACTATCTGGAGGATCAATGGGCCTCACCTCCAGAGTTTCTGATTCAGTAACAGGGTGCGTGGCAAAGAATTTATATTTTAAACAAATCTCCAATGTTTTCCTATTCTGCTGGTCTGGAGGCAAGATTTTGAGAACTACTATTGTGTCAAGCTAAGAAGATATTTTAAATTTTATGTTTTTGAACCCTATTTATGGTGGACATATCATTATCAATTTGGGCTTTTTGGAAATATGGTATATTAGTTAGCCAAGAGTACATTATTTCATGTGGTAGGAACTACCTGGTGAATATGTTTTGTTTTGTTTTTACACAAGTTTTATGACTTTGTAAGGCATAGAAAAATTGAGAAGATACAGAGATAGCCCACGGATTCCTTGTCCCCATACATACATAGACTTCCCATTATCAGAATTTTCCATCAGCGCGGTACATTTGTTTACAATTGACGGACCTGTATTATACATCATGATGACCTCAAGTCTAGAGTTTACATTAGGGCTCCCTTTTGGTATTGTACATTCTATGGATTTGAACAAATATATGATTACTTGTATCCATCATTATAATATAAGACAGTGTAGTTTCATTGTCCTAAAAAGCCTCTGTGTTCCCCTATTCATCCTTCCCCACCACTGGTAACCAGTGATCTTTTTACTCTTTCCATTGTTTAATCTTTTCCAGAATGTCTTCTTGTTGGAATCACATGGAATGTCAACTTTTCCATTTGGTATCTTTCATTTATTAATATGCATTTCAGGTTTTCTTCAAGGCTTACTAGCTCATTTCTTCTTTCTTTCAATATCTGATTGTACCAGGGTTTACTTGCCTGTTTAACTATTGAAGGACATCTTGGTGGCTTCCAAGAATTACAAATAAAGCTTCTATAAACCTGTGTGTACAATTTTCTGTGTGGATACAAGTTTTTTAACCCCTTTGGGTAAATGGCAACAAGTGGGATTGCTGAATGAATCATTTGGAAAGAGTATGTTCAGTTTTTTTTTTTAAACATTTGTAGGCAGTTCAACTTTTTTTTTTTTAAAGATTTTATTTATTTATTTGACAGAGAGAGAGATCACAAGTAGGCAGAGAGGCAGGCAGAGTGAGAGGGGGAAGCAGGCTCCCTTTTGAGCAGGGAGCCCGATGCGGGGCTAGATCCCAGGACCCTGAGATCATGACCTGAGCCAAAGGCAGAGGCTTTAACCCACTGAGCCACCCAGGTGCCCCGAGTATGTTCAGTTTTGTAAGGAACCACCAAACTATCTTCCAATATAGCTATACCATTTTGTATTTTAATCAACAATTTTTGAGAGTTCCTGTGGTTCCACATCCTCCCCAGCATTTAGTATTTTCAGTATTTGGGGTTTGGCCACACTAATAAGTGTGTATTTGTGTCTCCTTTTAATCTGCATATTCCAGGTGGCATATGATGTAGAGCAGCTTTCATATGGATATTTACCATCTGTTTATCTTCTTTGGTGAGTTGTCTGTTAAGGCCTTTGGCCCACTTTTTAATTGGGTGATTTGTTCTCTTATTGTTGAGTTTACAAAATCTTTGTGTATTTTGGATAAACCTTGTTTATCAGATGTGTCTTATAAATATTTTCTTTCAATCTGTATTTATCTTCTAATTCTCTACAGTTTTTACTTTTTATGCTCAAAACTGTAGGGCTTGTTTACATAATAGGAATTTAACTTAGGGCGCCTGGGTGTCTCACACGGTTAAGTGTCTGCCTTTGCCTCAGTTCATGATCTCAGGGTCCTGGGATCAAGTCCCACATCGGGCTCTCAGCTCACCAGGGAGTATGCTTTTCCCTCTACTCCTACCCCTGCTTGTGCTCTCTCTCTCTCATGCTTTCTCTCTCTCTCTCTGTCAAATAAGTAAATAATCTTTTTAAAAAAAGATATTATTTATTTATTTGACAGAGAGAGAGATCACAAGTAGACAAAGAAGCAGGTAGAGCGAGAGGGGGAAGCAGGCTCCCTGCTAAGCAGGGAGCCTGATGTGGGGCTCGATCCTAGGACCCTGAGATCATGACCTGAGCCGAAGGCAGACGCTTAACCATCTGAGCCACCCAGGTGCCCCAATAAATAATATCTTTAAAAACATAGGAATTTAACTTATAAAAACATCAGCAAAAACCCCCAAATACTTTTATCATGTTACAATTAATCTGCTCTTAATCAAGTATTTCAATTTTCACTGAGTATGAATTTTTGCTGATTTAGAAGTGAAGGGCATAATAAAATTTCCTTGCCTATATTGATTCTTTAAAATAGGCTTATATGACTACTGCATTGAAAATGCCTTATAATTATTTCTTTTTTTACAAAGCAACACAAATTTATTGCAAAATATTTAAAGATTACAGAAAATAGTAAAGTTAAAAATGAAGTATCGTCATTAATTTCATTTCCCAGAAATAACTTCCAGTAGCATTTCATATACACCCCTCATTGTTTATGTGCATGTAATGTATACTATACATATATGTTGACATACACACACAAGCAAATGTTATGTCAAAATAACAATAGAATACCATACTACATATGTGTGTGCATATATATATACACACACTATATTATATATATAATTGCTTGTTTCATTTAATAATATATTGTGAACTCTTCTGTTTCAAGTCATATAGTTTTGCCTCACTTTTTAATAGTTGCGTAATATTCCAACATGCAGATGAATCATACATTATTTAATTGGCATATGTTTAGATCACTTCCAATACTTAATTAATGAAGACAAAATTGTAAACATCCTTGTACACATATTTTTACATGCTTGTGTGAATGTTTTTGTAGAACCAATTTTTGCAAAAGAATCACAGGGACTACACTCAAAATTTTGTTTGCTATTACTCGATTTCTTCAAAGAAGATTGTTGTGTTTTACACATAACTTCTTTTACAGCATCCTTATCCATTCTGAACATTATCACTCTGAATGGGTGTATGCGTGTCCATCCTGACAAACAGAAATGACTCTGAAGTTGCTTTAAATTTTTTGCATTTAAAAATCTTATATTCTTCAAGTTTTTGTTTTTGTCCTTTTAATTTGCTCCCCCCCTTTTGTAACTTAGCTCTTTCTTATTTAGAAGTAATGTAACTGTTAGAGTTAGGAGTAGCATAACTTATATTGATGAATATGTTACATACCTTTTTCCATTTGTTTTAAATTTAAAACTGGTCTATAACATTTTGCCTCACAAAATTTCTATAGGCAAATGATTTATACTTTTCATTTTATGCTTAGAAAAGCCTTTCTAAATCTAATTACTTTCTCCATCTTTTTTGGTAGTTTAAACTGTAAATGTAGAGGCATTTTATTCATTTTAATGGAGTATAAACAATGTCTTTTTAAAATTTAACAGAATGTAGAAAAAATATTTCTATTTTGTTTTACACAAACTATTTTTTCAAATACTTAACAAATATACTTGCTTTATGAAAAGAGAGTCTGACATGCTTAAAAAAGAAAAAAAAAAGCTAACATATTAAAGACACAGACAAAGCCAGCTAGGCCTTATGGCTAAACATGAGTGGTGCTAAAGGAAAGCCAAAACTATAATTACAAGCTAAGGATATAGCTGAAACTACGAACTCTAAGGAGAAGTTAATGGAATTGAACTACTAATTTTAGAGAAGGAGACAAAAGCTTATCTGGTAAAAACCACAAAATCAACAGTAGTTAACAAGTTACCTCTACCTAATGACGATTGAATAGAAAGATTTGGACAACAACAACAAAAGTGTAGGGGGAGATTTTGATTAGGTATTGATACATATTTTCTGACAATGAGAATTATTAAACATTGAAATTGGTTGCTTTGGAGGTCTCTAAACAATGGTTAGATTTCCACTAGTTTTGGAAGACCCTAACAGATAAGATTGCATGATGCCTGAGAGGACAATCCTGAGGCAGCTTTCATTCTCTTATGATAGCTCTGAAAATTTGTCTGAAAACACCAAATGTAGATTCACATTCTTATAAATATTCTGAAGGTTTAATTGGTCTTGCCATCAATTCCCAAATGGTTTCCCTACTTTATAGTTTTGTCCTTACTCCAATTAGTTGTAGAAACTGCTTTTCAGATCAAAGATCCCAACCTTTGACTGTGATCAGAGATTCAGAGATTGCTGAGTCTGGATCTTTCTATCCTTGATTATTTGATCTTAAGATACCATTCCTGACTAGTCTCCACCTCCACTTTGTGAATTTTAAATGTGGCTAAACCTCACTCCTCACTTACTCATAAACTGGCTCTATACTTTTCCTTCCTCCTTTTCCTTTTATCTATCAATATGTCTCTTGCCTGACAGTGCACATGCCATTCCCACTACCAGCAGGGTTCTCTCTATAAAAATGTCATTTGTTTTTCATATGTTTCATCCTAGGAAGTTTCCTTCTTTCATCAAGTGAAGGCTCAATATGTGGTTATCATTTATTTATATCTTTATCTATACCTTTAAACTATAAACTCCATGAAGCCAGTGTCCCTTCTTATGAATCATTCTATTCCTACAGGGGCACTGATTGTTTTCATGTGGTACAAAGTTTCCTGTGATTTGTCTAATCAAAATTAAGGATGTAATTTCCTGAGCTCCACCTGACTGTGGTCATGACTGTGTTATGATCCTAAGGACTGGTGGTAGGGCATTTTATCAGAAGGAAAGTTTGGAAATCACAATATTCAAATACTTAAAGAAAGGTTTTTATACAAATGAATGAATGAGTCCCCCTTTTTTTCTTTGGAGTTTTCTATTTTGGGACATTTACTCAAGGTCATTTTTCTTTGGCTTTTCTGCTTTTCTTGTTCTTGGTGTGTCCCTCAAAATACATAGGCAGAAGGATATTAAACTTGGGTGAAATTAATTGCTGTCATTAGCCAGTTGACAAATGATATTCTGAGCATCCTTTAAAAAAAAAAAACCACACAAAACAACAGTGGTTGCTTTTGAGCAACATTTTCAGTGGTTAGGTAAGAGTTTAAAGTAATGTGGCAGGCAGAGTTAAAAGATTGTCACGAGTGTTCCTAGATCTCTGAAGTCACTGGTTCTACTTTACATGCAAGGGCTTCAAAAGACAGTATAGGATGGTGGACAGAGCCTGAGCCAGAAGACCCACTTGTCCTGGAGGGGCAAATAACTTGGCTAGGTGACCTTTTGAAAATCCCTGCATTTCACCCTACTCAGTTTATTCATCTGTAAAATAAGGGGGTTGGAGTAGCTGACTTTCAGATCCCTTCAGCTCTAAATTCCATGATTCTCTGATTCTTGTTTTATCTGAGCATTTGATTTGTCTGTGTGATTGCTTTCTTGCCTCTGAAATGATAATTGAGGGTTGATTATACTTATCCAGTCCAATTATCCATAGATCATAAAGATTTTTATTATATGTGGAAAATTAAGATGTATGAAGGGCATAAGATTGAAATCTCCACAAAGTCTAATGATAAAACTATCATTGAATCCTAGGAATTTTCTTCTTTAGAATATTATACTGGTGTTTTGTGGGAAAAAAAACAACTGAGAACAATGCTTAATGTTTAGTGTGCTTCCATTCTTAAAGCAGAGAGCTGAATTTTAAAAATATATGTATATATATTAGACATTCTTTCATATAAATTTGTATTACATCATTATTGAAGGCACTGAGCCATGGCAAATGATCTATTACGTCATGACTTACAATGCTGTATTGTATCAGTTGATGGATTATGGCATGTCATGTTTTGATATGTAAAATTTTAAAGATAATTAGAGATGCAAATCACAAAAATAGTTCATGTACTAAGTAAAAAATCTCTTTTTTTTTGGTTACAATCTACCAAATAATTTTAGAGTCTTCTATACTTTGGTACAGCTGTGTGTCAATGTATTAGCTCTATGTGTATTTAATATTCACAAGGAAAGTTATTACGATAGGACATCTGATTCAAATAGCTGATGATACCATATGAAAGAAACAAAAATTAAGACATTTTATAAGTGTTCACATTGTATCCATTTTTCTGTTTTTATTTTTCTGTACATCAACCATGATTTTATGAATATAAACCTGTTTTTTTTTTAAAGAATCAATCTGTTTTGCCTGCTCTCCTACTTAGTTCTTATAATCAGCGTAAAGTTGCTACCAGTGAATCAACAAAAATAAGTGTTGGGAAATGGAAAAAGAAGGTAGGTATTACAGGGGATTTATCTGTACTTTTCATCTGAGTAATGACATAACTAAGATGACTAACTACAGATCTAAATAAAGTAGGAAAACCATAAATTGCCAGAATTAAAATCTGATCTTATAACTTTACATTTTTTAAAATACCAAATATTTAGGGGCATCTGGGTGGCTTAGTTGGTTAAGCGTCTGCCTTTGGCTTAGGTCATGATCCCAGGGTCCTGGGTTTGAGCCCCGCATCATGCTCCTTGCTTAGTGGGAAGCCTGCTTCTCCCTCTCCGCTGCCTCCCACTCCTCTGCTTGTACTTTGTCTCTCTCCCTCTCTGTCAAAAATAAATAAATCAAATATTTAAAAAAATACCTAATATTTATGATTTAGATACATTTTATGTAAGAATATTGTATTGTCCTTACTGACTCTGACAGATATAACTTTTCTTTGGCAATAGTGCATTAATATTGTTTTTAAGTAAGATTTGGGGTATCAGAAAGAGCCGACTTTAAGTCCTATCTCCTCGATCTGCTAGCTGCATGGGCCGAACAACCACTTAAAGTCTTTAAACTAGTTTCTTTATCTGTAAAATGAGACTAGTAATCCTCTATTTCTTAGGCATGTTGTATATGTGAGACCACAAGTTAAATGTGCTTACCAGAATATTCCTGGCTTCTAAAAACTTCTCAGTAAATACCATCATCTGTTTTAGGCCTGTGCAATACTTCGTATTCACTATCTGCTCTTCAAAGGGTTTCTTTCTCTTATCTACTTTTTACTGAAGTTCTGAGACATTCAGTGTATTCGAGCCCTGCATTAGGTTCCCTGCTCAGGGGGATGTCTGCTTCTCCCTCTTCCATTCCCCCTGCTTGTGGTCCCTACCCTGCTGTGTCTCTCTCTGTCAAATAATAAATAAAATCTTTTTAAAAAATAGATGATCATTGGTATTTTACTAAGGTATTTCAGAACTATCTATTCCTTGGGGAGGAAAACAAATGAAGCTGACTATCCACAGTCTTATGGAATAGTCTTAATATATTTGGTGGTTATTTTTATAGGAGAAAAAAACTTTAAAAAATGTCCAAGTAATTAAGAGAAAGTGGATTCTTAATACATATTTTAGCAGTTGCTTGTAGGGGTCCCACAGGTGAGGACCAAAGTGGGACTAGGCATGAGCTATCTGTGCACAACCTTAGATCTGACAGCCCAGAGAAAGGATGGAGAAGGATGGGGCCAGGAATTGGGACCTGGCCTTGTGTTAACGCTTAAGCCTAACCCGCTCACTTTGGAGAAGCCCTGAGCAAGCATCCTTGCTATATCAAATGGTGCAAGATCCGGGCAGCCCAGAACATCTCCAAGATGATGGCAGCATCACAGAACTGTATCTGCCTCACTGCTGACTACCTTGTCCTGAACCTAAAGGATGAAAGTTTTACCACAGGCTATGACAGCCTCATCTAGGGTAAGAAATGAGCCACGTGACTAGGAACTCCACTCCCAGAGAAGAAGTGGATCTGTTTCATCACTGGTTTTTGAGGAGCCAGCTTGGGGTCCAGCACACCTCCATCTCACCCCCCAGTATCATGTGATGGTCCCCCTGCGCCATCCTTCCAACTCTTCTTGGATGAATGAGCCCCGAACAATTTTCAGGTGGATGATTTTGCTTCTCCTTGTGTTAGCCAGAGGTGTTGGGACAGTATGATTTCTTGATTTCTGAATGATTTCTTACAGTGTTGGTTCCTCCCTCCAGGTTGGGAAGCAATAACCACCATTTCAGGAATTCTCAATAAATATTCACTGCTTAAGTTGGAAAAAAATATTTTGGGAATCAAGGGAATGAGCCTGGGATAATATATATATATTTTTTAAGTTTGTATTTATTTATTTGACAGAGAGAGCACCAGCAGGGGGAGTGGCAGGCAGAAGGAGAAGCAGGCTCCCTGAGGAGCAGGGAGCCCGATGTGAGGTTCAGTCCCAGGACCCTGGGATCATGACCTGAGCCGAAGGTAGATTCTTAACTGACTGAGCCACCCAGGTATTCTGATAAAATTTACTCCATCACAATCTTTTCGATAAAGATATTTAACCCTAGATTTTTCAGTAACTGAGGTTTGAATTTAGTAAACATTTTAGGCCACATTTGGGCAATTTTGTAGAAGGTGACATAAAAATCTTCTACAGATAGCTGATTAGAGTTAAACATTTAAGTGAGTGTATCCCCATGAGAAGAGTAGTCTTACAGTTTCTGTAATTTTACAGAAAAACATCGTTAGTTATACACATGTGATTAGTTAGACTACATATAGTTTTAGGAAAACAGAAACCAAAAACTGAGACAGAAGGAGAGCCAGTGAATGTGAGTTGTATTGCCATACTTACAAAATTGTATAGATTCCTGACTGCTAGAGAGAATTAATTAATCTTGTTTTTCTTAGAAGATGGGAGAATGATTGAAAACGTCCATATCCTGTTAAGTGACCTATAAAAACCACTTAAATCATTATTAATGCCCCCCTTTTTTTGATCTCAAACTCATTTGAATCTGGCTTTTTATAAACTAAAAAGATTTTGGTATTGAATCTGGCTCTTTATAAACTAAACATATTTTGGTATTAATTGTTGAATTACATTTTTCCAGTTAACAATACTTTCAAGAGTGGAAGTTTCATTTTTTTTCAGGTATTAGATTACCTGTAATACTTTGGTTTTATGTAGGAAATAAGAATCTGTCCCACTAAGTTGTGAAGGAAAGACACACATGAGTAATTATGATTGGCCAATTCTTAATATAACCCATATAATATATTTGAGTGAGATTTTCTTTTTTCCAGATTTTATTTATTTATTTGTCAGAGAGAGTGGGAAAGAGAGAGAGCGCACAAGCAGGGGGAGAGGCAGACAGAGGGAGAAACAGGCTCCCTGCTGAGCAGGGAGCCTGATATGGGACTCAGTGCCAGGACCCTAGCTAGGATCATGACCTGAGCCAAAGGTAGACATTTAACCAACTGAGCCACCCAGGTGTCCCTGAGTGAGATCTTCAATTGACACACAGAAAGAGTACTGCAGAGGATGTTACCCCAAGGCTCATGGAGGGCCGCCTTCTTGATGCGTTTTCACTCTTCCTTCTACAGGGGCACGCATGTCCGTTTCGTAAACACTGCTTATAAGGAAGGACCCCGGTTGTATTGGCTTTCGGGCCTACCCATGTGATCTCATTTTAGCTTAAATGTCTCCTTAGAGGTCTTCTCTCCAAATACAGTCGTATTAGGAGATGCTAGGGAGTTATCAACTTAGGGATTTGGGTGATACAATTCAATCCCTAACAATACCTTTAACGTTGCATTACCCGTTGACAATTTGCATTTCTGGGATTCCCAGGTGATGTTGATACTGTTAGTTGGGGGACTACACTTTGAGAACCACTGATGTAGCACAAACTTTCCAGTTATTTTTATAGCATGAGCACAACTTTAAAAGTCAATTACACGAATTCTGATAAAATCATATAATTCCACTGAAATGTGAGCCTTATATAAAGTAAATGGTGAGTCATGATCGTAAATTGGTGCATTAGGAAGCATATCTGGTTATTTTTAAGTAAAGCGGAATAGCTATGATCTGAATTATTTTTTCTCCTTTTTTTTTACCCATTTCTCATGAGGCATTTCTTTTTTAAAGCAATGTTACTCTGAGGAAGAAATAAAGATCATTATTAATCAAGAGAGAAATCCATAAGAATAATTATTGGAAGAGAGATGATAATTCCTTTTTTAAAATACAGAACCTACTAAGGGAGAGTAGAACCCCATTCTTCATTCATTCATTATAGATGGTCTTACTCTGTTTAAAGCCCACACTGAGCACTGTGGGTGCGGTTAATGAGAAGAAGAAAAATTCCTTCCATCTATAAGCTTCCACTCTGAAATACAGAAGGTATGATTAGTTGACAAAAAACTGTAATGGTAAGCCCAAGAAAGTGGGGGTGAATTTTCTTCCTTAAAATCAAGGAAACAGGAAAAAATATATAGTCAATTTGGAGTTGTGCTTTGAGATAAATGCAGACGGAGCGAGAGAGAAGTTCAGATGAAGGGATCAGCATTGGCAGCTGCACAGACGAAAGAAATCATGGAGAAAAGTATCACACAGAACAAAGAAAGTGTTGTTTAGAGAAAAAAATCCTGTTTGACTTTAAAATAGAATTTTAAACAACTGTTAGAATTGCTTTGAATCTACCTCGAGCCAATTTGAGCAACTCTAAACACAGCAGCTACATGCAGAAAGCCTGGTTAGCCTTGTCTCTTAACATCTGTATTTTAATCACTGTGAATAAGTTTGACTTGCATTTATAGAAGGATGGAGTGAATATGAGTTCCTAACCTTGAGCTTCAATAGTCTGAGGAATAAGGTATGTACTAGGTTGGCGCAGAATGATTTGCATAAAGTTATTAGAGGCAAATATTATTTCATTTGATCTAAAATATTTATAAATTATAATTATGGTTTATAATCTATAATAATGAGAAAGGTCTGAATTAATGAGTGGATATGAGAACAGTGAGAACTCTGTTCCATTATTTATATCTAATCAACTTTTATTGATTACTTTGATTACAAGCACTTGAACTCTTCTTTAAAATAGGCCAGTTCTCAGGTTATTATGCCATTTTGACAGACATTGAGAAATATACATATTGCTCTGATACTTATGCCGTGGACTTGGGATTATTATAAAGACCAATAGCAAATTAAAATCATACCATTTTCATTTTATTTTGAAGCTCTAAATAGTGTCATGTGTCCTCATTAAATTGCAAGAACTTATTTCTACCAGTAAAAAACAACAACAATAAAAACCTGGAAGACATTATTATTACGAATAACACTCTGAACAGAGATTTCTTTAAAACGCACAAAATTAACATGGGAAAGGAATTTGCATACATAAAATAAATTGACTGTAGAGGAGTATTAAAGTGTGAAAACACAGTACACAAATATCAAAATACCCCAAAGTATAGGTGTTAACTCTGCTTCTTCAGTCTTTTGCAAACCTGTATGGGAGGAAGTGAGTAAAATCATTATATAGAGTGAATATTATTTATATAATTACATATAGTTAAAACAGCCCAATAAATAATTTCGAACCCTACCATCCTACCATATTACATCATTTTCATGAGGGTAGTCTAAAGGATCCCTTGATGATTTTAAATACACACACACTCAGACACACACGTTTATATTCTGTGCTCTTATCTTCTTTTCTCTCCCCTTCTACAGCCAAGGATAACATTATTAGTTTCCTATTGCTCCTAGTGACTAAACATGACACTAATTATCTTAAAGTTCTACAGGTCCCAGGTCCAAAATAGCTTTCATGTTGGTTAAAATTCAGGTGTTGGCTAGACTATCCTTCTTCTGGATTCATTTTTCTAGAGCCTTCCCACATTCCTTAATGGCCTGGTAGTCTCTTTCCTTCAACAAAGCCAGCAAGTCATGCTTTTGCCTTCTCCTCCCAACATCACATCTCTTTCTCTGACTCTCCCACCTTCCTTTTTCCCTTATAAAGACCCAGTGATTACACTGGACACCTCTAGACAATTCAGGATTACCTTTCCCTCCCAAGATTCCTTTTTATTTCTTTTCTTTCTTCTTAGTTTCTGACCTCCTTGATGGATTTCTTCCACCCCTTAAATTAAGATTCTTAACTTCCTCACACCTGCAATGCAAGCAGCATTCACAGGTGCTAACTACTAGGATTAGCCCTCTGTAGGGATCACTGTTATACCTATGTGAGGTAATATAGTGCTTTATCTTTTCTCAATTTCCTCAACAGCTCCTGATGTGTTCCTTAAACTGCAATTATACTTTCCCCAAATCACTGATCTGATATTGTTCTTATCAAGATCACGAGGATATTTTGCTGTTAAATGTTCAAGGCCTATTCTTACCTTCTCTGGCTACTGTCTTTCACTTTTGTTGGTTCATGTCTCCCTTTCTCCTCAAACTTTCTTTCCCTCGGCTTCCATGTTACTCACTTCTTTTCCCCAAACTCCTCTTCATCACTCTTCTAGAGTTTCTTTCACAAAGTCCTCTTCCTTCCTTCTCTCAGTGCTGGCTGAAGTCCTTTACTTTGTCCTAAATTTACCTATTCTTTTTTTACTCCTATGATCTCATCTGTGACTAAATCTTCTGTACAAATCCATCCCAAATCTCTGTCACTTAGACCACTATCCTGAACTCTGTTGTCCAGCTACTTGTCCATTTGTATGACCAAACAAAACTCTAAAACCAACATGTCCAAATGTAGGTGATAAGTTATGGGAAACAATCCCTACACCTCTCCCTTTCATTCTCTCTCTCGTTTATTTGTTAATGTATTTATGTATGCATTTATTTATTTATTTATTTATTTATTTATTTATTTATTTATTTATTTATTTATTTTTACTAATGTCAATGTCCTTTTCCTGGTCACCAATCCAGAAAATGTGAAATCATTCTTAATAACAAATCTCTCTCGTTTTAAACCTCATGTAGAGTCCTGCCACATAATCACCAAATTCTTTGGCTTTAATTTTTAAATATTTCTTGAATCTAGTTCATCTTCACCATTTCTGATTCACTGCCTTACTCCAGGTCATAATCATTCTTGTTAATTCCAATTGTTGATCTTTTGCTTTGATGATCTGTCCATTTCAGTAAGGGGGGTGTTCAAGTCCCCTACTACTATTGTATTCTTGTCAATGTGTTTCTTTGATTTTGTTATTAATTGGTTTATATAATTGGCTGCTCCCATGTTAGGGGCATAGATATTTATGATTGTTAGATCTTCTTGTTGGACAGATCCTTTTAGTATGATATAGTGTCCTTCTTCATCTCTTATGATATTCTTTGCCTTAAAGTCTAGTTTATCTGATATAAGGATTGCCACTCCAGCTTTCTTTTGCTGTCCATTGGCATGGTAAATTGTTTTCCATCCCCTCACTTTAAATCTGGAGGTGTCTTTGCGTGTAAGATGAGTTTCTTGTAGACAGCATATCGATGGGTCTTGTTTTTTTATCCATTCTGATACCCTGTGTCTTTTAGTTGGGGCATTTAGTCCATTTACATTCAGAGTAACTATTGAGAGATATACATTTAGAGCCATTGTATTGCCTGTAAGGTGACTGTTACTGTATATTGTGTTTCTTCCTTTCTGGTCTATGTTTCTTTAAGGTCTCTTTGCTTAGAGGACCCCTTTCAATATTTCCTGTAGGGCTGGCTTGGTGTTTGCAAATTCCTTGAGTTTTTGTTTGTCCTGGAAGATTTTTATCTCTCCTTCTATTTTCAGTGAGAGCCTAGCTGGATATAGTATTCTTGGCTGCAGATTTTTCTCATTTAGTGCTCTGAATACATCATGCCAGCTCTTTCTGGCCTGCCAGGTCTCTGTGGATAGGTCTGCTGACAATCTAATATTTCTACCATTGTATGTTATAGACCTCTTGTCCCGAGCTGCTTTCAGGATTTTCTCTTTGTCACTAAGACTTGTAAGTTTTACTATTAGATGACGGGGTGTGGACCTATTTTTATTAATTTTGGGGGGGCTTCTCTGTGCCTCCTGGATTTTGATGCTTGTTCCCTTTGCCAGATTAGGGAAATTCTGTATTAAGATCTGCTCCAATATACCTTCTGGCCCTCTCTCAATCTCGTCCTCTTCTGGGATCCCAATTATTCTAATATTGTTTCGTCTTATGGCATCACTTATCTCTCGAATTCTCTCCTCATGGTCCAGTAGTTGTTTGTCTCTCTTTTCATCCTCTTCTTTTTTCTCTGACATTTTGTCTTCTAAATCACTAATTCTATCTTCTGCTTCATTTATCCTAGCAGTAAGAGCCTCCATTTTCAATTGCACCTCATTAATAGCTTTTTTGATTTCAGCTTGGTTAGATTTTAGTTCTTTTATTTCTCCAGAAAGGTCTTTTATTTCTTTAGAGACAGCTTCTCTATTTTCTTCCATTTTTTTTTCAAGCCCAGCCAGCACCTTAAGAATCGTCATTCTGAACTCTGGTTCTGTCATATTACTAATGTCCGCATTGATTAGGTCCCTAGCCGTCATTACTGGCTCTTGTTCTTTTTTTTGTGTTGATTTTTTCCGCCTTGTCATTTTATGCAGATAGGAATAGATGGATGAGAGAACTAAATACTAAGGGGTAGCGATGACCCCAGAGAAATATACACTAACCTACTCAGAAGAGACCTGGAACTGGGTAGAAAAGTAAGAGGGAAAAAAAAAAAACAAAAAACAAAAAACAAAAAAAAACAAATCCAAAAACTAACAAACAAACAAACAAACAAAAACCCAAAAACCCAAAATCATACAAAAACTAAACAAAAATGAATAAAACAAAATCCTGTATCTATATTATCTATTTCTGTTTCTATATCTATGTCTATGACTCCATATCTATATCTATCTCTATCTCTATCTATCTCTATCTCTCTTTATTAGATTGGTGAATTGAACAGACCCTATAAGTATCCAAAAAAATAAGGTTAAAAACAATGAAGGGATAAAATATGATTATAACAATGAAAATTTTAAAAAAAGAGAATAAAAAGTGTTGATACGATATAAGAGTTAAGAACGTTAAAATAGGAAAAGGGAAAAATTTTAAAAGAAAAAAGTAAGAAAAAATTTCAAAGAGAAAAAAAAATCAATGAACTTTGAACGACTGAAGAATCATGGGGAAAAAGCCATGAATTGTCTCCGTTGCTTTTCCGTAGTTCTGGGGTTCCGCAACGCTTAGCCGTCTTGAACTTGACTTTGACTGGATGGTTTGTTTGTTTGTTTCTCTTGGTCTTCTGGGGGAGGGGCCTGTTGCTATGATTCTCAAGTGTCTCTGCCCGAGGCGGATTCCCACCGCCCTCGCCAGGGGCCAGGCTAAGTAATCAGCTCGGGTTCGCTCTCAGGAGCTTTTGTTCCCTGAACGCTTTCCGTACCTCGTTGGAGGACGGGACTGAAAATGGCGGCTCCCAGTCTCCGACCCGGAGGAGCCGAGAGCCTGGGGCCTCAGCCCTCAGCCCGCCTCAGAGAAAAGCAGTCCCTCCCGTCTCCTGGTCTCCGGCCGCGCTCCGAGCTCACCCGGCCTGTGACTGAGTGTCTCTATCTCTGGCGCGGCCCCGCTTAGAATCTCCAAACCCGGCAGATCCTGCAGCCGCTCCCGCACTGCTGCTCCCGGAGGAGGAAGGTGAGTCTCTCCGGGTCTGCTGCCCGTGGGGTCCCCGCTCACAGATCAGTGGCCCGGCTGAGCTTCAGATCCCAGCCCAAGGTAACCCCAAGCTGAGAGACACCTCAGCTCAGCTCCGTCTCTCCCGCCGGCTTCTGAGACCTGGGAGCTCGGTCGCGCTCAGACACCCCTGGTCTTTTTGTGTCCCCGTGGGTCCTGAGACCACACTGTCCCTGCAGGGGCTTCACCCCCCGCTTGGTCTCTGGGGCGACGTCCCTCAGTGGAGCCGACTTCTCACAGTTCCGAGTCTGTGCTCCGCTGCTCGCTCCCTTGCCGGCAGCCGGCCCCTCCCCCCGGGGTCTATCTTCCCGTCGCCGCAGATTCACTTCTCCGCACGTCCTACCTTCCAGAAAGTGGTCGATTTTCTGTTCCTAGACTTGCTGCTCTTCTTCTCTTCGATCTCCGGTAGAATTTGTAGGTGTTCAGAATGGTTTGATAGCTCTCTGGGTGAATTCCTGGGACCTGATGATAATCGGTCTCCTACTCCTCCGCCATCTTGCCGCTCCTTCTAAAAATAAACTTTTAAAAGTTAAAAGGCATCAGTCAGTTTCATAGGTGCATCGACACTTCTGGGACAAAGACCCCTGACAGAAAGGATATTATGCTTTCATTCAAGCAAGGATGAACAAGGATTTTTCAGAAATCTTAGTAGTATATGAATTACAATATTCTGAGCCAATGTAGTAATAAAAACTTGCTACAGGGACTTCCCATAAGGGACGATAATCATGTTACAGGTCTTAAGACATTTAACAGCTGATGTTACATCTGCATGCAAAGAAAAAATAAAAGATCTTTTTGGAAATTTCTTTGTGAATCTTCAAAACAAAATACTTAAATGTTTTTACCTATATTTTCTCTGTATAACACTATTTTTTAATTATAGAAGGGACTTTTTCATGTGTAGTATATAAAATATTTCTATTCTACCACTTGTAGTCACTTCTATGTAATATCCGGGAGCTGCCTCAGAAGAAACCAAACACGCAGACTCTTTGGATTTCGGCAACGCTAACAAATCAAGGTAGGTATATATTTAAGTCATTGAACTTTTGGAGTTAGATTTAAATCTTTTCAAGGGGTTCATTCACTATTATGAACGGTTGCATTTATTTTGCAACTTTATCTTCATGAGAGCTCACAAATACTGTAATAGTTTGGAAGAGATGTTACAAGACCTTATTTTCATTGTTTAATGATCTCCTAGGTTGTGTAAGTCCCAAGACTGGAAAGGAAGTTTAGAGCAGCGTTAGTAGCTCTTGGTTTGTTAATATGTTAGCTTTTTACTTTTTATTTCGTCTAATTTTAAAGTTAAAGCTGATTTTCATGCCACGTCATCATTTTGGTTTAAGGTTTCTTTCTTTCTTTTCTTTTTTTTCCAAGTAGCAGTTTTCTATTTTTGTTTAGAAAAAATACTTCACTGGAAAAATATTCCGTTTGTCTTGTAAAAGCTCCATGTTTTTGTCAATTATTACTACAAAGTATGTTAAAAAATTAAAACTGCCTATGTTTTTTGTTCTTTTTTGTTGTTTTGCTTGGTTAAAAAAAAACTAAACCCACACACCATTAATAGATTTAATACTGTTATAGATTTAAGTGATGTCTGTATTGAGTGAATTAGGCCTTAGGTGGATAGAGTTAATGCTCTCTATATGGCTGCTTGTTATGAGCCGTCCTCTGACATATATCTCATAATGGTTCCTGTTGATTGATCTAATTACATACACATGGTTTTATTGGAGCTTTGTGAATCTGGAGATACCCATGTTTGCTTAATGTTCTACAAGCACAATTCAATACCCTTTAGGCTTACCAGGATTGTTTCCATAATCCTTAATTGAGAAAAGTAAGCTTTGAGAATTTTGAAATACCCTGCCGCCTAAATCAAGTTCCTGGGCCAGCAAATTTTCCCGATTGACTTTTTTTTTTTAAGGCAAGAACCTTTTTTAACACTCATAATCTATTTTTGTGTCATTTTAGAATTAAATATATTTAACTTTTGTGAGTGTGCATGCAAATAGCCTTGGTTTATGTGTCTTGATTTTTAAATTTGAGGGATTAGTATTTTGCAAAATAGGCAAAATAAATTACATCATAGTAATCAGGAAATAGCACAGAAGTAGTTATATTTCAATGCAAAGCTAATAATCCTTAAATTCTGCATTTTGTGTATGAAGATAAATAGAATGAGATTTTATTTTAATAAGTTTAAATTAATTTAAATACTCTAGAATAGTAGATAGAAATCTGTGAATCTTGGTTACTTCAATTATTTTCTGTAATACATCGGTATTCTGATGTTTGAATCATGCAGTAGTGTGTATGTTCTCTAATGGATCTTTTTTCTCTGCAGTTTTAGCTATTTTTACTTTTTTCCCTCTTATATTTAAAAAATTGTTCCGACAAATAAGACTACTGTTTTCTACTGCATTGTTTGCAGGTTTTGAGTGTCATTTTTAAACAAATCCTTAGCACACTGGAGGTGAGACAAACTGAGATTTTTGAAACGTACTTCCATAGAACTATTAAATTTTTCTTGACTGAATTACTTTAATAACCAAAATCCTGCAAAACACAAATCAGCAAAAACAGCAATGCTGATGAAAGTTGCTCCCATAAATCTTCCTTCCACCTTCTTCCCCGCCCCCCCCCACCCCAGATAAACATGTGGTTAGCCCCAGTAAAAGAGTAAAGGACTGACTGTGTTGGAGCTGAATAATGTTGGTGATGGCTGTGGTGGCAGCATTGGGAGGGACTGCTACAAAAGGGGGAAAAACCCACAAGTGAACTACTTGCTTAAAAAAGGGGGGTTTTATGGAACATAATCCTATTCCTAAGCAGCCTGAGGAGTTTCCTTTCATAGAATTTAATATGGTCAATTGGAGAAGAGTTGTCTAGAAAACTTTGGGAAACTGAAATGGCACCATTAGCTCCTAGAAGAAGGGAGCTGGGTTCATCTGAAGGTTAAGATCAATGGATGTTGATAGTTGCAGTATAACTTTCAGGAGTTAGCATTTCAAAAGGAAAGGCAGTTTGATCAATGAAATGGAAGTTAAAAGAGTTTTATGATTTAGAAAGGGTGAAAAAATCAAACATGACCTGAGAATATTTAAGCTGGACTCCACTGTCCAAATGCAGAGTGTTCACTTAAGAACATCCCTTAAAAAAGCCTTGTGATTGATGCATACTTTGCTGTATACAATGCCTGAAGATATTTATTAAGCCTTTATTATTAGGTACTACATTAAATACTTAATCCTCTTAGTTTTCACTCTCATGAGTTGCTATCTTTATCTTCATTTTACAGATGTGAAAACTGAGGCATAAAATGATTGAGTAATTTGCTCATAGCAGATGGGCGGAGGCAGGAGTCAATCCTAGACATTATGATTGAATTTTTATCTCTAAGCAGTAGTGCCTAGTTGTGAAATAATTGAAGGCTTGAACATTAAGAAACTGGGATATCTTTTCTTAACAAAAACCACTAACCCAAAACACTAAGAAAATTGGTAGTGTCAGTTTCCACATGGAAAACAAGGAAAAGATGCATTCTACTTGGACCTTACTGTACTTTATGTAGAGGTTCTCTCCTAACCATTTCAAGTGTATAATAAAGTTGAAATTTAAAAATTAAAATACTTTCTGTCCTGTCATCTAGGCTAAAGCCATGTTCTCCCCCACCGCCATCCAAAACCTATTTATCTGAACAGTATTCTTAAAATTCTTGGCTTTTAATTCAGGTTTTTTTTTTTTTGTTGTTGTTGTTGTTATCAAAAAGCCCAAGAATCAGCCTTTAAATCTGTGGTGATTTTCAATTTAAAATTTAGGCAGTGATGGAATTTTTGTCTGAATGTAATATTCTACCTAAAGATAGAGGAGAAAGCTTGAAATAGCATGTATGTGGCTCTGCTTTAAGTCTGGATTAACAGTAGTTTCTTTGAAAACATTGGTTAAGTTAACAACATGAAAATGTAGTATGCAGCTGTAGTTAGTGAGTTTGCTTTCTTATGTGCATAATATGAGCTTATAATGGAAGTAATGTCATATAGTATTTAACTCTGACATTTAGTGTTTGCCCTAGTAGATGGTCTTCCTTTTACTTAAGTGCCATTACTTTTATGTAGTCCATTTTCATTGCATTTAGTCCCATTTTAGTAATAATGCTTGCATGATTTACCAGGCAAATGCAATCTTTGCCCTGAATGGCACAGTGCAAGAAAAAATGGAAGCTGTTAAGAGGCTGAATGGCAAAAAAGTATTATTGACCTATGCTGGCAGCCATGTGTTTCAATTATTTTCAAGAATCCATTTGTCAAATAAGTGAAGCGATGTGGGACGTCAAGTTCAAGCTGGGGTTAGTGCCTTTCTACATCTGATATGATGTATCTTCTGTAGCCATTTAATTGAATTACCCAATTTATTTTTCAAGCAACAATGCTCTACCAAGAGCCATGACATTAAACAATTAAATATGAGTTTAAAAGTCTGCATTTTGTGTAGTTCATCATTCCTCTGCAGCAGAAAGTGAGCCAAGGGCCTGAGGATTTCTGATTTTTGGTAGAGTGTAAAAGCTTAGCTTCTGGGAATATCCTAACTGTCCCATGTAGAAACATTTTAAAAACATTTCACAAGTACTATTTTTATCAGAATGTTGGTGTAAATATGTAGAATTGAACTGCAATTCCTCACTTCCTTGAGAACCAACATTTTGTGTGGACAAGTCAACTAGACTGTGATCACTTCACCTAATTAATGTTCAGTGAGTTTGGTTAAAAATGCTTTTCCGTTGAGTAACTAACTCCCTTTTGTGGATGTAGGAGAGAAATCCTAGGGGGAGAAAATGCAAAAATTACTCATGGGGAAAATGAAGTTAAGAAATATTTAAGTTTTCAAATAACTAAAATATTCTGGTGCATTATCATTTCTAAAGTTGTTGAAACCTTTAATGAAACAACCCGGCTGATGATAACTCTTGTGTTGGTGGACGAGGGATGGAGGAAAAGAGACTCAGGGGGAGAGAATTCAAAGCAAATGCATACTAGCTTTATATGAGGTAGAATTTTTTCCCCCTATAATAGCTAATTTTTATATTTTACTGGGGTACTTTATGACAAGTGTTAAGAGCACTTTATTTTAGGTTTTCTTTTGTTAGACGTACAGATAGGTTTTTGATCTGAGGAGAATAATTACTGAAATGTAGAGAACAGAAGCGACTTATTTTTTTTTCAATTAACATTCAACAATTAAATTTTAATATGGTCAGGGAATTGTTCAGATCCTTTTGTATAGGGATACTGCACCTTTAATTATCTGCCCTCTGGTGCCAAGCCTTTTCTTTGAGTGCTTCCATAAAAGCTTATTGCAGCTAGTTATTGAGCAAATTAGTACTTGAGTTTTGGTGAAAAATGTCTTTATTAGTCCTAAAACCGGAGTCACTGTGCATTCCCAGAAGGCGTGATTTTGTTTGATGAATAAATCTAGTAATTATCCTGCTGTTAGGGCTGTACCGCAAATGTCATAAGCAGATAAACAGAGGGAGTAAGCCTTCCGTAAATTCTCTAATTATCTATGTTGGACTACTTATCGCCTGCAGATGATTTATGAGCATATTGATATATCCTTAAGTATGTTCATTTGAGTTCACAGATGCAAATAATTAAGGCACTAGTCATTTACAAAGGAGGCTTCAGGTCAGGGTCATTTCATTATAAAATTTCAGCCTGGTTTGTACTATAAAACAAGATATACATAGATATGATCGACTTGACCAGGATATTTCCTAAGAGACATTTAATTTTATTTTTCTCTCCTGTAGACTTTATTCTCACCCATTTTCATAAGACTTTTGCATCTTTCTGTATTGTCTATTTTTATTGAGAAATATTGTCCTATTTTTAGTATATTTAAATTGCTTGGCAAAATAACTAAAATAACATTTTTTTAAAAGATTTTATTTATTTATTTGACAGAGATTACAAGTAGGCAGAGAGAGAGGAGGAAGCAGGCTCCCCGCCGAGCAGGGAGCCCGATGTGGGCCTCGATCCCAGGACCCTGAGATCATGACCTGAGCCGAAGGCAGAGGCTTTAACCCACTGAGCCACCTAGGCGCCCCTAAAATAACATTTTTAAAGAAATTACCAAAACCTGTTCTTCAAATACAGGTGTCTTTTCTCTTTGACTGTTTGAAAAAGGGACTTTTAAACTGTAGAATATTTTATAAAGAAAGTCTCATTCTTAGGAAATTTTATAATTGCCTCCAAAAATACTGCGTTATTAATAATTAGAGCTAACATACCTCTATATGATAGGAAAAGGAAGTTACTCTGAAGTTGAATGTAAGTATTTAATAAAAGTATTTGGTAATCATTATTGAACAATTTGAGATTACAATTTAAGATGAATGATCCTATCCTAAGATTTATATCTTGGTACTTAGCTGTGAGGTTTGGAAGAAAAAACACCAATTAAGAGAATATGGAGGGCACCTGGGTGGCTCAATGGGTTAAAGCCTCTGCCTTCGGCTCAGGTCATGATCTCAGGGTCCTGGGATCGAGGCCCACATCAGGCTTTCTGCTCAGCAGGGAGCCTGCTTCCTCCTCTCTCTCTCTGCCTGCCTCCCTGCCTACCTGTGATCTCTCTCTCTGTCAAATAAATAAAATCTTTTTTTTTTAAGAATATGGAAAGTGTGACTTTTTTTGATGTTAAAAAAATGTTAAGTAAAACCTGTTACTTTGGAGATCATAGAAGTCAAAGAGCTTAATAGAATCCCATGGGTGGAATCATGGACTTGATTATTTGATTTACGTGTAAGAAACAAGTATGTTTGTGTCTGAATCTTTGTTAAGGTGGCTTTTAGCTACATAGTTCTTGAAGAAGGCTATGGATAGTATTCCCAAGGGATTTCAGTTTTGGGTCAATGTATTTCCCATAATATAAGAGCAAATTGGAAATTCAGCTATTAAAAAAAATAGGATTGACTCCATTAGGCTTTAAGTGGGCTAGTGGCTTAAATCTCTGGAATCTATCCATTCTACACAGAACCTTTCATAAAATTGATTTTACTCTTGATATTGGAGGTAATTTCTGAGCATAAGTTATTGGATGAAAATCAAGATGTAATTATCTTTATTTTCATTTATTTATTCAGTGATCCAAGATTCACTGTTTATGCACCACACCCAGTGCTCCATGCAATACATGCCCTCCTTAGTACCCACCAGGCTCACACCTGAGAATTTGGTTTAAAAATATTCCTGCTTCATAAGGTATTAATTCAAAAACCTATCATAAAAATTTCTTAAGTGCTCTTCCTTTTATTTTTCTTTCCATCTTGCAAACCACATTGACAGGTACCTCCACTTCCTAGACGATCCCCTCTACACTGTCTGTGTGTAACAGATTATATTCATTTGCTTGGAATTCAGTGCATCAGACTTGGTATTCTTTCTCTTTCATTGTGGAATAAAATGGCTAAATATTTTAAAGTATACTAAAAAGAAAAATCCAGTAAGATTTTATTTCAACTGTCCATAGATACCCTGAATGCCAATCCACTTTCAGAAATTATCATACACAGAACTGCAGAAGTGCATGTTATCATACAAATAGTTTATCACTAACAAGTGATTAAAACAGACTTAGAGCCTGCAAAAAAACAACCCCCCCATTTGTATTTGTAGCAACTCTTTGTAAGCACATTTTTCTAAGTATCAAATCTTTGAAAAACCCTCCTTGGCAAATTATTTTTGTGGATTTCCCCTAAATTAGGTGAATTGCTGTTAAAGGTAGTTGAATATTATCAGGAAAAGCATATATATAAATGTGTATAGAGAACAAATTGTAAGTTACATCCTAAAGGTTAGTACTTTACAGAGTAAATTTTTACTCCAGATGTTACTTTAGCTTATGTGAAATTATACATCTATAAAAAATAATTTAAAACAAAACACTTTATACCTTTTAATGAAGTTACTTACTCAAGATCATGTGGTTGGAACAAAATTAATGTAAAGTGTTCTGACTCCAGTCCATTTTTCCTGATAGCATTGTGTCTACTACACTCCTACTGATGAGTTTTCTATAGATTTCTTCTCAGACTCCTTCTCTTGACATTTAAGTAACTCTAGAAATTAAGTTTTTACCATTTATTAAGAATTCCTATTTCTAGAGTATTGGTATTTTTAAGTTCTAATTATACCTTAAAACTCGTGAGAATAGGCTTTCCCTCAACTTTAGAATTATTTTTACAGTTCAAATGACATTAAAGCTAATAATAAATGCACTAAGTTTTCTATGGCTACTTTGCTTCATATACTTCTATTTCATCGCTCATTCTTAGATATGTTACCATAAGTTGAATTTCCAAGGCATAGCTGTTAGGAAATGGCTGATCGAGTCTAGTAAAAAGCATAAAATGAATCTGTTATTAAACAACTATTAAATGTAGTTTGAATTTCATGTTGATACACAAAGTACTTATATATAACCTAGCTTATATGTAATATGTTTGTGTCAACATATCTATATATCTATTGATTTGAAAACTATATTTATTCCCTGTAGTTACTAGTTCCTAACAAGCTTTATCCTTTTTGAGAAGATGAAGAGCAACAAAACAAAACAACAAAAAACAAAAACACCATTACCGAACAATTTCAGTGTGCCTAAATTGTGCTGAAATTGTCATGTCTCAGATAGTTGGAATTGGGTGAGACATCCTGGACACTGAAATTATATCCGGAGCATCTACTTAGAAGATGAGCTGTGCAGGATGATAATTCCACTGCTTGGATTGCAGCCTCCACACTCCTGGGTAGCTAGAAGGCAGAGAAGGGTCCTGTAGGCATCAGGGAGATCTAAGGCAATTCTTTTTGGCTTTCTGAAGTTGACTTTGTGGTATTGGGGTCAGAATGTTTTAATCTCCTGACAAATCCTTTATAAAAATAGTTTAGTCCTCACTCTTCGCTTAAGAAGTACCCCCGGCCCCCAGATTGCTGAATTTTAGGTCTGTATGGTGCCTATTGTTAAATCAAGTAGAAAAGTAATAAAGTGTCATTGAAAATGCTTGCATTATAAAATGGCATATACATGACTATTTCATCTATTTTGTCTCAAAATACTGGAATACCCCTTCATTAAATGTTGATGTCTGAGACTGGGATGCATAGAGAAACAGGTAAATAGAAGTCTTTGTGGGCAATCACTGTCATCAGCTTATTTTTGTTAGTAGTAACTTTACTTTCAAGTTAAGCACAGTGAAGAACAATATGTGGTGCTAGAATTAGCAATATATCACTTGAGTGTTCATATATAAAATGGAATCCAATTCTATTGGACCTGTGATAGGACTATTAACTGACCTACAAGGATAAAAGCACAAAGGTAGATCTTTAATTCCTTTGCTCCCTGCCCAAGTGAACATTTTTCAAAAGTGCTAACTAGTTAGAATCAATGATTTTCCTCTTTGCTATTCTATGATTCTCACCAGGATTTGAGCTTATTCTTATTAGCAGGACTTCATTAAATCTCAGTTTATCACTGAAGAAACATGCCCATAAGGAAGTAAATGGAAGTTCAAGAATACCACAAATAATAATTTATGGATTTTTATAGCAATCACGTTAGTTACATCCTACAAAACTGTCATAGTATTTTGATGTTAGATACAGAACTTTTTTCTAATGATATGGTTTCTTTTCCTGCCATTGAAGACTTCTGTTTTTTTTTTTCCTTCAGTGAAAACTTTATAACCTAGCTAGAGAAGTTATAGGTATGTATTGTTCTAATTCAAATTTATATTTGGTAATAAAAAAAACAAGAAACCCCCCTTCTCAGCTATAACATCACATCCTAAACCTCATTTAAGCATTCTATATGGGAACCTACTAACTTGTCTGGAATGGAAGACCTTGCATTTTAGTTGAGGACACATACATATTAACAGGTTGACATGGCGTGGAGGTGAGAAAAGGCACTTGGGAAGGCTAGATATACAAGGTGGTTAACTGCCTTTATCTTTGGTGATCTGAGCCATTTAAGAGTCTCTTCACTTCTCACCCTGACGGCAAAATCTTTTCCAATTTATTATTCTTCCTTCACTGCAACTAGAATGTTTCTCTAAGATGCCATGCAATCAGTTTGTTCCAGTGATTAACAATGTGTTCTGGGTTCCTGTTGCATAATCAAGAACATATAATTTGGGCCACTGAATAGGTTTCAAGTGTCCATGGAGCACTATATGATTAAGTGATAAACTGTGGGTGTAAGTGTAGCTACTTACATTTCTGAAAAGTGTCATTAGATAGGGACCCATAAAAAAAATTAAAGAATAACCGCCAACAATAATAAAACCCAAGCTTCTTAAGGCCTGTATGTACAGTTGTAAACTGGCCATATTTTACTTCTCAGCACCTCTTGCTCCATCTCCCCAGTAAATGAATCCTTTTCACAGGCACATGAAACTTCACATTTCTCCCCCAAATATACTCCTTTTTTTAAAAAAAGTCTTTATGCCTTTGTAGCTACTATGTAGATACTGTTATATAACATTTGTGTGTGTGAAGATCAATCAGACCAGTCCTATAAGAAGTTCTAGGAGTATTTGCCACTGGATTTTTTCCTGTTTGATAGATTTTTTTTCCATGTGTAATGTCTAATCCTCCATCCTAGGATAGAGCTTATCAATTTTGATTTTTTTCTGATGAGGGGCTAGTGCATCTTAGTAAAAAAAAATCTTTAACACTTTGCATAGTACATTGATGCATGAAAGTTGCTCAATATAAGTGAGGTGTGTGAATTAATGAAAAAGAAATCTGAAGGCTATACCTTAACAAAACCCACAATTATGACATTAATTCTGGGAATTCACGGAATTTAAACAGAAAAATGTATTTTAGAGAAATAAATTCCTGCGTTTATGAGGCCCAGCTTGATTCAGAGTATATTAGAAATTTTTGAAGAAGAATGATGACCATCAAACTGTTGATGGTACAAACTGTTGTTGGTACAGGCTTCCAGTTATGAAATAAGTCATGGGGATGAAAAATACACCATATGCAATATAGTCAATAATATTGTAATGCACTTAGAGTGGTAACTATTTTATAATAAAATTTTTGAATCCTTATGTTCTTATGAAACTAAAATGTCAACTGTGGGGCATCTGGGTGGCTCAGTTCGCTAAGTGTCTGGCTTTGGTTCAGGTCATGATCTCTGGGTCCTGGGATAGAGCCCATGGTTGGGCTTCCTGCTCAGTGGGGAGCCTGCTTTTCCCTTTCCCTGCCTCTTCACTTGCTTAGGCGTGCTCTTGTGTGCGTGCTCTCTGTCAAAATCTAAAAAATAAATATTAAAAAAAGTCAACTATGCTTCGAAATTTAAATATGACAGGGGCACCTGGGTGGCTCAGTTAAGTGTCCATCTATGATTTCAGCTCTTTTCATGATCTTAGGGTAGAGTGATCGAGCTCTGTGTCAGTCTCTGTGCTCAGTGCAGAGCCTTGTTAAGATCCTCTCCCTCTCCACTCTGCTTGCACATGTACACTCTCTCTTGCTTTCAAATTTGAGAGGATGAGAATTGTTCATGGCTTAGATTCTGTACAATTTGTTTCACTCCCCTTTCATTCCACTAATAGATCTTACTAAGGACACCCTATACTAAGTACTAAAGAGAATAGTTTTTTGAAATTTATTCATAAGTCATTCAAAAACCAATAAAGAAGGTAACTGTCATAGTATGAGAATAAAGAATTTTTCCTCTGGTAAAGCTGTGAAACTGGTGAGGATAACAAAATGCCTAGACTTTTACACGTAAGAATCATTTGGATCTAGTCACAGTCTGAAGATGGAATCAGTGTGGAATTCAGCTGTTTGTATATTAAGAATGGAGAAAGTATCTGTGTTTGAAGCGAGTGGGGAACCAGCATAATGAAATCTTTACTGGACCTTGTGAGAGTCTCAAAATACCAGATTGAGTGCCTGGGCTGTTCAATTGGTAAAGTGTCTGCCTTAGGCTCAGGTCATGGTCCCCGGGTCCTGGGCTGCAGTACCGTGTTAGGATCCCTGCTCAGTGGGGAGTCTGCTTCTCCTTCTCTCTCTCTGTCCCCCCCCCATGTTCTCTCTCATTTGCTCATTCTTACAAATAAATAAAATCGTTAAATATACGAGGTTAAAAATGAGAAATTGAGTGACTTTTAACGTTAGTGTAAAATAAGCTACAAAGTTGATAGGTGCACATCAATAAATATAGGACTAAAAGTGTGATAAGACAGTTACTGTGCATGAATCCTATACTGACTCTTTATTATATACTAGGAATGATACTAAGCATCATTTCCTTTAGTTACATAACAACCTGGTGAGATGGTTACTGTTACTAACTCAGTATTACAAGTAAGAAAACTGAGACTTAGAAAAACTGAAACCTTGCTCTAAATCCTACAGCTAGAAAGAGGCAGAGGGAAGACTTCCATATTTCAGTTGGTACCATTATATTGTTTTTCTCTTAGGCTACTAGATGACATTTTCACAATTTCATTTCTTCTTATGACTTTAATATTTTAATGTATTTTATGTTGACTTCCATCTTGATATATCATTAAAGATGGTGAACAACTGTTCAGAAAAACATGGAAGTGTATTTGTTCTCTTACAATGCTGAGAGTATATTCTCTTGGATTGCTGAGAGCTTGTTCTCAACTAAAATGTTTTAATTTGCATAGTTTTCTTATAATTACAATTTAAAAACAATTGTATATTCCATCTTAACTGATACTTAAACTACTTTTAAAGTCATTTTAATATTCTCCCCAATTGTTTCTTTTTCAGGTTAATATTTATAATTCTGTATAATTTTGGTTGGGTGGCATTTTAACATGGAATAGTTAACTTTTTCTTAATAACATTTTGATTTGTGCAATCAATCTGTATATTTGAGATCATTCTTCAAAGTTTTTGGACTAATGTGTGTGTGTGTGTGTGTGTGTGTGTGTGTGTGTGTGTGTGTTTGGAGTTAATAAGCTTAGATACTAGGGGGGAAAACAGTGAAAAGATTATACCACAGATAATTAATAAAAATCAATTAGTTTGTTAATGAGTACTCTGTCAGTACCCAAGGTGGCAGAAACCAGCTGGGGGAAAGAAATCAGGATCCCTGAATAGGACATTTTGAATGCCTGAGTCCTGCTGAGAATTCAAGAGGAAATAACTAGAAGAAGCACTAGTTGGGTTAAAACTAGCTAAATTTCCTCTTGAGATTGCAATTCTTCTAGCTAATAAATCTAGTGAAAAAGTGATTCACCTTTAGTGTATGCCATAAAGCATTTTCTGAGGCCTTAAGTACATTGCTCACTGCCCTGTATTAAAAACAAACCCATAGTTGTAAATGTCAATGACTAGGAATATTAGAGCCCTTGCATCTTTCTTATGTTAGTAGAAAAGCTGGAAGCACCCATTACCTCTTCTATGACTTTTTACGTTGTATTTATATAAATGGCAAAAGTCAAACATGAGCTGACAGGGAAATACAAAATCTGTCTTCCAGTGGTCCTTGAATGAAAAAGCAGAAAATTCCAAATATAACAATTGACCTTCATAGAAAGTTTTGAAACTAACTCATTGTTCCCATTGTTAATTATATTTAAGATTATTTCCTCTCCATCATACATAATTATGGATTATTTGAGAGTCATACAGAAGAGATAACTCACAACAATTCCATTTAAGTCTTCTATAAGAATTTAAGAAGAAAAAAATGTATTCTAGTACGTTCATTGTTTATATATATATTTGTATGCACAGATTTGTTGTAAATACAAGTTTCCAGTAATTGTAATGAAAGTAAATGTGACTGATAATGGATCTCTTTTGGATAAAGGATAAATTCTCAAAGATGTTTTCAGTATTGGTTACTCTTGCGGCAAAAATGTTCCAAAATCTGTGAGGCGAATGGAATAAGATAAATAAAAATTTCTATTGAAAAATTCTGCCTAATAACTCCCTCTCAATATGAATTAGAGTCCTAGGGGTAAAAGATCATTGATTTGACTTACTCAACTAGTTAGCTTTCATAGATAACATGTTCCCTTAATTACAAGCACAATTTCTTTGTAGTGAAATGAGAGAGAGATCACACATGGGTGGGATAGAAAATAGACTTGATACAGACAAAGAAATGACTTGTGCAATCCAAGACTATTTTTACTTATTCATCAAATATGTTGCTACAGTTCTCATAAGGTGCACAACTGTGTGCTTGAAAATCACATGTGTACAAGGAGCAAAAGTCCTACCTGTACTCATTTAAATAAATCAGATTATAGTTTTCTTTTTAGTGCTCTCTTAATATCAAGGTATTTCTTCTTTTTCCTTTAGTACATTTTTAATTTCCTAAGAGGCAACAGTAATAGTCTCAGTTCCATGACCTTACATTTCCTTTAATGCATGGGACTTTTCAAATGTTCTGGCTTCTGGGTACATATAAAATAAAATTATGCTTTATTTCAAAATATGTTGAAAAATGAACACACCTATATTAATACATTTTGGGAATATAGAGATACACAAAAATGAGGAATTCATCTGTGAATATGTGAGATTTTAGCACGTATAGGTTGTTAAATTTATCATTTTCTTTTTAACCTTTGCAATTCCATCAAGAAATTGAATAACATTCTTCATACTCACTAACAAGTTGTATGATTTTTTTTTTCAGTAGCTAAACAGAGGCAATTTTTTTGAAGTCATTTTTTTAAAAGATTTTATTTATTTATTTGACAGATTACAAGCAGGCAGAGAGGCAGGCAGAGAGAGGAGGAAGCAGGCTCTTCACTGAGCAGAGAGCCTGATGCGGGGCTCAATCCTAGGACCCTGAGATCATGACCGGAGCCAAAGGCAGAGGCTTTAACCCACTGAGCCACCCAGGTGCCCCGAAGCCATTTCTTAGTTCTTGAAAGTCATGTGAACCCAAAGAGACAAACTGGCCTTACCTGTGGGATGATGGGGGTCACCATCTAACCTTGTTCAGAGGTGCATGGCCCCATGAGAAACTGGCAAACTTACCTCAAACTTACATCCCAGAATTAAAATTTAAAGAGAAAATTAAAGTTATAGCTTCCGGAATGCTTTTCCATTTTAGTCCCTAAGTACCACAAGTTTTAACAGAAGCTGTATCTGATTTTAGACCTTCCTTTGAAAGGTGAGGAAATTGAGGCCCTAAATTTCTTATTGATATATGTGCAATTGAACCGATGGGCTTTAACATGGGAATGTTTAGGTTCAAATGCCTGCTTTGTTATAGAATATTTGGACAAACATTAACCTTGCTGTATTTTGGCTAGTTCATCTGAAAATAAGGATGATGTTAATGACTATCTCAGATAGTTGCTGTGATGATTAAGGAAAGTTATTTTTCTAAGGAATTTATGACAATGTATAATACATAGTAAGTGCTGTATAAGTGTTGGCAAAATAAATCATTTAATCATGTTAATGCACTCAAGACATAAATCCTTCCTTTGAAAGACTGTCAATCAGTGAAGCTGCTAGAGGTAAACATTTATTCTCTCATTCAATATTAGACATTGTATCGTTAATTGAAGAAATCATAGAACTTCCTGCATTTTCCAGGATTAATGTTAGCCACAGGAAATTAAAAAAAAAAATTTCTGCCCTTAGAGTCAAATCATGGTTGAAGAGATAAAAACATATGTAAATAAGTAAAATAGAATGTGCTTGGTGTTGGAAAAGCTCTGAATTTTGACTTAAAGGAGAGCCTTACGAAGGAATTTCAGTAGTTCTTGAAGTATTAATAGAAATATTTCAAGTGAAGGAAGAGGAAAATACATCTTGAGTGCAAACAGAAAGGCTGGATGAGCCTGCTGCTTCTTGAGCTCTGCACTCACACTTTCTCACTTAGAGACCTGGTGAGAAGAACAGTCTAATGTGGGACATTGACATTCTCCTGCAAAGATAAAGAGCAAGAAGGTAAGCCAAACCATGCAATCACACTTAAAGCTTCTGTTGAGATGTGGCATGAGTAACACACCCATGTGCCTGAACCAAAGGAAGTCACATGGCTAAACCTAAAAGTGACAAAGTAGGCATCAATACTTCTTAAGAGTACTATGTATTTTTTAAGAATACTAGAGGTCCTATGACAATGAGCAGGGATTGTAATTACCCTGTGGGAGGAAAGTGAGTGAATAATTAGAAATAATGTAAATTATCACAGGTGTTTAGGGAATTACAGAAAATTTCTTGTGGTTGGAATACAGACTTTAAACTGTTGAACAGGAAGAGATGAAAAGGATAAGTGCTCTCGGATTGTGGAATATCTCCTGTATCTTTTTTAAAATTTAAATTCAGTTAAAATACAGTGTATTCATAGTTTCAGAGGTAGAGTTCAGTGATTTGTCAGTCTTACATAATACGCAGTACTCATTACATCACATGCCCTCCTTAATGTCCATCACCCAGTTACCCCATCCCCTTCTCCCCCACGTTTCCAGCAACCCTCAGTTTGTTTGCTACGATTCAGTCTCTTATGGCTTCTCTCTTTCTGATTTTTGTCTTATTTTCCCTCCCATCCCCTATGATCTTCTATTTTGTTTCTTAAATGCCGCATATGAGTGAGATCATATGATAATTGTCTTTCTCTGATTGACTTATTTGGCTTAGCAAAATATCCTCTACTTCAATCCACATCATTGCAAATGGCAAGATTTCATTTTTTTTAGTGGATGAGTAATAGTCCATTGTGTGTGTGTGTGTGTGTGTATGTGTGTGTGTAAATTTATCTTTACAAAGATAAATTGTCTTTATCCATTTATCTGCCATTGTGGACATTGCTGCTATAAAAATTCAGGTGCATATGCCCCTGCAGGTCACTACATTTGTATCTTTAGGGTAAATACCCAGTAGTATGATTGCTGAGTCATAGGGTAGCTCTATTTTCAACTTTTTGAGGAACCTCCACATTGTTTTCCAGAGTGGCTGCACCAGCTTGCATTCCCACCAACAGTGTACGAGGGCTTCCCTTTCTCCACATCCTCACCAACATCTGTCATTTCCTGACTTGATAATTTTAGCCCTTCTGACTGGTGTGAGGTGGTATCTCACTGAGGTTTTGATTTGTATTTTCCTGATGCCGAGTGATGTTGAGCACTTTCTCATGTGTCTGTTGGCCATTTAGATGTCTTCTTTGGGGAAGTGTCTGTTCATATTTTCTATTTCCTGACTGGATTATTTGTTCTTTGGGTTTTGAGTTTGATAAGTTCTTTATAGATTTTGGATACTGGCCCTTTATCTGATACGTCTTTTGCAAATATCTCCCATTCCATAGGTTGCCTTTTGGTTTTGTTAACTTTTTCCTTTGCTGTTCAGAGCTGTTTCTCTTGATGAAGTCCCAATAGTTCATTTTTGCCTTTCTTTCCCTTGCCTTTGGAGACAGATCTAGCAAGGAGTTGCTGTGGCCAAGGTCTAAGAGGTTGCTTCCTGTGTTCTCCTCTAGGATTTTGATGGATTCCCATCTCACATTTAGGTCCTTCATCCATCTTTGTGTATGGTATAAGAAAATGGTCCAGTTTCATTCTTCTGCATGTGGCTGTCCAGTTTTCTCAGCACCATTCTTTCCTGCTTTGTTGAAGATTAATTGATCGTGGAGTTGAAAGTCTATTTCTGGGCTCTCTGTTCTGTTCTATTGATCCATGTGTCTGTTTTTGTGCCAGTACCATACTTTGTAATAGAGCTCAAAGTATGGAATTGTGTTACTATCAACTTCGGTCTTCTTTTTCAGCATTCCTTTGGCT
>LNAC01001170.1:177343-267343 GCA_002007465.1 Ailurus styani | reverse complement strand
TGGGGTTCTTTCTAGGAAAAAGATGGGTTTTCTCAGCTTAAGAAGTCAAATTAATGCCTAGGGAAATAGGGCATCCTTCTTATATGTAGACATGGTGCCACCTACATGAGAGTCATTTGATTTTTAAAACCTAAAATAAAACTTATGCCTTACATTAGGCCGCTATATAGCTGAATTAAAAATATGATCCTAGAGAAAAACATTCTGAACACTTTCCTAATTTTATCTTTGTAAAATTGCATATATGCCCCTGGATATGCATATTCAAATGTTGATTTACAATACACTTGCAAGATTGGAAGACTTTGTGCTCTGTTTTGAAGGAAAAAATACTCATAATGAACTAAGAAAATATCTTTCAGAATGTTTGAAGTTTGAATACCTCAAATATATTGGTAGGGGTTAGAAGTAAAAATCCAAATAGCATTTATTCACTTAAATTTTTTTTTGAGAATTTTACCTGTGGTAGGTGTATATGCATCAAATTCAAATAGGATATGTTCTCTAAGTCTAAGAACACAAACACTTGCGTTAGTTATCTACTACTGCATAATAAGTTATCCTAGAACTTAACAGTCAAAGATGACAAATTCTTATTACCTCATAGTTCCTGTAGATCATGAATCTGGGAAGAGCTTAGCTGGGTTTCTCTGGTTCAAGGAGGTTCTTGAAGTTTTTCTCAAGCTGCCAAGAGGGGCTTGAGTCTGACTTAAAGCCTTGTTGTCTTTCTCCAAACTGATGTGGCTATTGTCAAAGTCCATTTTCTTGCCAGCTGTTGACCATGGAATAGCCTCCGTTCCTTGCTACATGGGCCTTTTTAAAACCTAGTATCAGAAGTAATGTTCCATTACTTCTGCAGTAATAGTCAGAAGTGAATAGATATGTCCAATATACTCAGGGGAGAAGATTGAAAAGTTATGCCCACCAGGAGGTGGGGATCATTGTCCATTTTAGAGGCTGCCTAAAACAAACCTAATAGCCTAGCCAAAGACACAGCCAACTGTTAAAGTAGAATGTTGTGTCACAATAAAAGGGTGCATAGAGTGCATTCACAAGAAAGCTATCAACAGACTGAATGTTCTAGGTAGGCTTACAAGTTTACAAGTGGAAAAGATCACAAAGAGTTTAGAAGGACTAATAGCCAACAGCATATATGTGAATTGTGGAAAAGTGTATTTCAGGTACAGGGGTATATAAGAAAGGTTACTAGTAAACTACAGGTTGATGGTTGCAGCTAGAATACAGTCATTAACATGAGGAAGTGTGGGAAGTTAGCCTATTATAGGTAGGTAGTAGTCAAGAACATCATGTGCTAAACTTCATATTTGAAATTCTTAAAATCAGGGAAGCCTTTTATAATCATAAGCCTGATCAGTTTTATTATGGCAGTCATGTAAAGAATAGATGGAAGATCTATGAACTGGTTAAGAGGCTTTGTGGTTACAGAGGAGCCAACAAAAACTTGAACACAAGCTCAGAAGTAATGAGAGTGGCAAGAATGACATGAAACAATATCTACAGCAAGGTACCTAAAAGCTACAGTATTAATTGCATATGAGGCAGTAAAAAGGAATCAATAAAATAGATCTGGAATAAACCATAATAACTGATAGGCTACATTCAGAGAAAGGATTTGAGTTTTTGCAAAAGGAAGCAAAATTGTTCTTGCTTGATGCGATGGTTAGTAAATACAGTTATCATAACTTAGCACTTGAACATCTAAGAAAAGAAGGCTGATTATTACAAAAATTCATGATAGGACTCTGGGACGATAAATTTTATTAGAGATAAGACTCTATTAAGAGTAAATTACCAGATGATGGATAATTGGTATGATGTATACTCCTATTCCAAGAAAGTGCAAAGCTCTAGATGCATTCTGTGTTACTTACATACCTTCATTTTCATCATTTTGTTCTTAGGGGAATTACATTAATGTTAGCAAATTTCATTATGTGGGCATAAAAAAATGTAAGAATGAGACGGGATTCCAAAGACATTAGCCTTGCGCCTACCACTTACTTAGGTTCTCTAAATCCAAAAATAATGAATAATAAAATTTCCAGACAATGAATTCATTGTTAAAGTGTGCCTGTTAAGTATTTCTTGATTTTTTTTTAAGTGATGCCTGTAATGGAGTGAAAGCAAAGTGATAGTATGTTGTTAGGTAAGCATAATAATAAAATTGACCTCAAATCTTAATTTTTTGTAAGAACTGAAATGATACCCATTGTTCAGTATACTCTGCAGAGCATTTTGGTACTTTACTAAGACCCTTTGTTAAATACTGAAGTACATGAGCCTCAGAAAAAGATAAGCTACCTTTCTACAGAAAATACTATAAATGATGGCCCTGTTTCAAACCAGAACTGTTACACCTTTGGTTTTGAAGTATGTTATCAGTGAATCACCTTTTTAAAATGCATATAAAAATGATATGCACATTTAGAAGCTCAGCTGAGCAATGAACCTAGTAATTATTTGAAAACTTACATGGAATTCACTAGGTCTTTAATCACAGCATAAAGAAAAAAATTAAAAGATATATATATGTGTGTTTATATGTATATGTGTGTATATATATACATAAAATAGTACATCAGGAAAAACACATTTCATAAAATACTTAATGAATAGCGAATATGTAAGGTTACATGTATTATGATGTTGCAAGAGAATATGGAAAAATACAAATCTTAGAGGTCAGTATGGGACTAAATTTAGACATCATGGGTTATTTTATTAGTTTTACTACTTAGTAGCTAGATGAGTTTTGGAAAGTAACAACTTCTCTAAGACTCAGACATTGACAAAAGTAGGAATAATAATGGTATATACATTTCACAAGGAGGTTGTGCAGCGTAAATGAGCAATGTATTGAAACCAGTTTAGTGACTAGATGCTAAATGCACTTAATACATTTTAGCTATTGTTATAATGAAATTTGCTTTCAAATAATATATTCTTTGATTTTACTTTCTGCTTTTGTTTTTGTGCTTTATATTTATTGAATAATGGAAAGCTTAGGATAATAAAGAACATACACATGAGAAACTATGTGGTTTACTTTTTTCCCCCCAAATTTTTATTTAAATTTCAGTTAACATACAGTGCAATATTGGCTTCAGTTCAACTGAGTGATCATACATGCAACACTCAGTGCTCCTCATAACAAGTGGCCTCCTTAATACCCTTTACCCATCTATCCCATCTCCCACCCACTTTCCTCCATCAACTCTGTTTGTTCTTTATCTTTAAAAGTCTTACTGTCTGTTTCCCTTTTTCTTTTCAACTTTACCCCCCCTTTATGTTCATCTGTTTTGTTTCTTAAATTTTACCTATGAGTGAAATCATATGGTATTTGTCTTTCTCTGACTTGTTTCAGTTAGTATAATGCAGTCTAGTTCCATCCACATCATTACAAATAGCAAGATTCCATTCTTTTGATGGCTGAGTAATATTCCATTATGTACTTACACTACATCGTCTTTATACATTCATTGGTTGATGGACATTTGGGCTTTTTCCATAGTTTTGCTAGTGTTGATAATACCGCTGTAAACATTGGAGTGCATGTACCCCTTCAAATCTCTATTGTATCCTTTGGGTAAATACCTAGTAGTGCAACTGGTAGGTTATATGGTAGTTATATTTTTAACTTTTTGAGGAACCTCCATACTGTGTGGCAGAGTGGCTGCACCACTTTGCATTCCCATAAAGATTGCAAGAGTGTCTCCTACTCCACATGCTCACCAACAGCTGTTGTTTCTTGCATTGTTAATTTTAGCCATTTTGACAGGTATGAGGTAGTATCTCATCGTGTTTTTGATTTGTATTTCCCTGATGATGAGTGGTGTTGAGCATATTTTCATGTGTCTATTAGTGATCTGTATGTCGTCTTTAGAAAAAATATCTATTCTTCTATGGGTCTTCTGCCCATTTCTTAACTGGATTATTTGGTTTTTGAGTGTTAAGTTTGATAAGTTCTTTATAGATTTTGGATACTAACCATTTATTGGATATGTCATTGGCAAATACCTTCTCCCATTCTGTAGGCTGCCTTTTAGTTTTGTTGATTATTTCCTCCACTGTTCAGAAGCTTTTTATCTTGATGAAGTCCCAATAATTTATTTTGCTTTTATTTCCCTTGCCTCTGCCTCTCACATTGCTATGCCTGAGGTCAAAGAGGTTACTCCCTGTCTTTTTCTCTAGGATTTTGATGGTTTCTTATTTCACATTTAGGTCTTGCACCCATGTTGAGTCTATTTTTATGTATGGTGTAAGAAAGTGGTCCAGTTTCATTCTTCCGCATCTGACTGTTCAATTTTCCCTACACTAATTGTTGAAGAGACTTGTCTTTTTTTCCATTGGATATTCTCTGCTGCTTTGTCAAAGATTAGTTGACCATATAGTTGTGGGTCCATTTCTGGGTTCCTTATTCTATTCCATTAATCCATGTGTCTGTTTTTGTGCCAGTACCATACTGTCTTGATGATTACAGCTTTGTAATAGAGCTTGAAGTTTGGAATTGTGATGCCTCCCATTTTGCTTTTCTTTTTCAAGATTGCTTTGGCTATTCGGGGTATTTTCTGGTTCCATATAAATCTTAGGATTGTTTGTTCTAGCTCTGTGAAAAATACTGGTGGTCTTTTGATAGGGATTGCATTAAAGGTATAGATTGCTTTGGGTGGTAGAGACACTCTAACAATGTTTGTTCTGATCTATGAGCATGGAATGTTTTCCATTTCTTTGCGTCATCTTCAATTTCCTTAAGTGTTCTATAGTTTTCAGAATACAAAACTTTTGCCTCTTTGGTTAGGTTTATTCCTAGGTATCTTAGGATATTTGGTACAATTGTAAATGGGACAGATTCCTTGATTTCTCTTTTTTGCTGCTTAATTATTGGCATATAGAAATGTAATGGATTTCTGTACATTGATTTTATATCCTGTGACTTTGCTGAATACATGTATTCTAAATTTTTTTTTTGGAGTCTTTCAGGTTTTCATAGAATATCGTGTCCTCTGTGAATAGTGAAAGTTTGACTTCCTTCCCAATTTGGGTACTTTTTAATTACTTATTTTGTTGTTACTGTTGTCTGATTGCTGAGGCTAAGACTTGTAGTACTATGTTAAATAGTAATGGTGAGAGTGGACATCTTTGTCTTGTTCCTGACCATATGGGAAAGGCTTTCATTTTTTTCCTGTTGAATGTGGTATTAGCTGCGGGACTTTCGTATATGGCCTTTATTATGTTGAGATATGTTCCATCTATCCCTACTGTGTTGCAGGTTGTTATCAAGAAACAATGTTGTATTTTGTCAGATGCTTTTTCTGTATCTATTGAGAGGACCATATGGTTCTGATCTCTTCTCTTATTAATGTGGTGTATCAGTCAATATTGAAAAATCAACCTTGCAGCCCAGGGATGAATCCCACTTGATCATGCTGAATAATTTTTAATGTACTGTTGGATTTGATATAATAGTATCTTGTTGACAATTTTTGCGTTTCTGTTCATCAGGGATGTTAGCCTGTAATTCTCCTTTTTAGTGAGGTCTTTGGTTTTGGAATCAAGGTAATGTTAGCCTCATAGAAGGAGTTGGAAGTTTTCCTTTCATTTCTATTTCTTGGAAAATTTTAAGAAGAAGAGATTTTAATTCTTCCTTAAATGTCTGGTAGAATTTCCCAGAGAAGTCCCCTGGCCCTGGACTTTTGTTGAGAAATTTTTGATTACTGATTCAATTTCTTTGCTGGTTATCTGTTCAAATTTTCTATTTCTTCCTGTTTCAGTTTTGGTAGTTTACATATTTCTAGGAATTTGTGCACTTTTTTCAGACTGCCTTGTTTGTTGGCATATAATTTTTCTTAATATTCCCTTGTGATTATTTGAATATCTCTTGTGTTCTCTCTTCTTTCATTCATGATTTTATTTGGGTCCGTTTGCATTTTTTGTTTTTGGTTTTGTTTTTTTTGTCTTGTTTTGTTTTGTTTTTGTTTTGTTTTTTTCTTATCTTTTTTTTGTTTTGTTTTTGTTTTTTTTTTCCTGTAAAGTCTGGGTAGGGCATTACCAACTAATTTTTTCAAAGAACCAGCTCCTGGTTTCATCAATGTATTCTACTGTTTTGTTGTTGTTGTTTTCTATATCATTTGTTTCTGCTTTTATCTTATTTTCCTTTTGCTGGCTTTAGACTTAATTTGCTATTCTTTTTCTAGTTCCTTTAGGTTCTATTAGGCTGCTTTTTTGAGATCATTCCTGCTTCTTGAGGAAGGCCTATATTGCTCTATACTTCCGTGTTAGGACAACTTTTGCTGAATCCCAAAGATTTTGGACTATCGCGTTTTCATTTTCACTTGTTTCCATGTATTTTTTAATATTTTTTTTATTTTCCTGATTCACCCATTTTAAAAGACAATTGGCACTACCTCTCTTTCTTCTGCTACTGAGAAGCTTACTCTCTATTTTGGGAGTTACCTATATATAAAACACAAACAGATCCTTTTCCTCTTTGGGTAGGTTTATTCCTAGGTATCTTAAGGTTTTGGTGCAATTATAAATCAGATTGATACCTTAATTTCTCTTTCTTTAGTCTCATTGTCAGTGTATAAAAATGCAAGTGACTTCTGTGCATTGATTTTTGTATCCTGCCACATTGGTGAATTGCTGTATGAGTTCTGGCAATTCTGGGGTAGAGTATTTTTGGTTTTGCACATAAAGTTTCATGTCATCGGTGAAGAGAGAGTTTGACTTCTTCTTTGCCAATTTGAATGCCTTTTGTTTAGTTTTGTTGTTTGATTGCTGAGGCTAGGACTTCTAGTACTATGTGGAACAATAGGGGTGAGAGTGGACATCCCTGTCATGTTTCTGAACTTAAGGGAAAAACTCTCAGTTATTCCCCCTTGAGAATGATATTCATGGGTTTTTGGTAGATGGCTTTTATGATTCTGGCACAAAAACACATAGATATTAGAACAGAATAGAGAACCCAGAAATGGATCCTCAACTCTATTATCAACTAAACTTTGACAAAGCAGGAAAGAATATCCAATGGAAAAAAGATAGTCTCTTCAACAAATGATGCTGGGAAAATTGAACTGTCACATGCAAAAGAATGAAATGACCATTTTCTTATACCATACACAAAGATAAAATAGATGAAAGACTTAAATGTGAGACAGGTATCCATCAAAATTCTAGAAGAGAACATAGGCAGCAACCTCTTTGACCTTGTCCACAGCAATTTCTTGCTGGACAATCTCTAATGGCAAGCAAAACAAAGGCAAAAATGAACTATTGGGACTTCATCATGATAAAAATCTTCTGCACAACAAAGGAAATAGTCGACAAAACCAAAAGACAAAGCTATGGAATGGGAGAAGATATTTGCAAATAACATATGAAGGGCTGGTATCTAAGATCTGTGGAATGGGAGAAGATATTTGCAAATAACATATGAAGGGATGGTATCTAAGATCTACAAAGAACTTCTCAAACTCAACACCCAAAGAACAAACAATGCAATCAAGAAATGGGCAGAAGACATGAACAGACACTTCTCCAAAGACAACATACAAAGGCTTAGAGACACATGAAAAAATGCTCCACATTACTCAGCATCAGAGAAATCCAAATAAAAACCACAATGAGATACCACCTCACACCAGTCAGAGTGGCTAAAATTAAGTCGGGAAATGATAGATGTTGGTAAGGATACGGAGAAAGGGGAACCCTCCTATACTGTTGGTGGGAATGTAAGCTGGTGCAGCCACTCTGGAAAGCCATATGGAGCTTCCTCAAGAAGCTAAAAATAGAGCTACCCCTATGACCCAGCAACTGCACTACTGGGTATTTACCCCAAAGATACAGATGTAGTGAAAAGAAGGGGCACCTGCATCCCAACGTTTATAGCAGCAATGTCCACAATAGACAAACTGTAGAAGAAGCCAAGATGTCCTTCAACAGATGGATGGATTAGGAAGATGTGGTTCATATACATAATGGAATATTACTCAGCCATCAGAAAAGATGAATCCCTACATGGATGGAACTGGAGGGTATTACGCCAAGTGAGATAAGTCAGAGAAAGTTATCATATGCTTTCAGTTATACGTGGAATATAATAACTAGTGCAGAGTGTCATAAGGGAAGGGAGGGAAAACTGGGAAGAAATCAGAGAGGGAGACAAAATACAAGAGAATCTTGACTCCAGGAACAAATTGAAGGCTGTGGAAAGGGAGGTGGAGGCGGGGATGGGGTAAATGGGTGATGGGTATTAAGGAGATGTGATGTGATAAGCACTGAGCGTTATATGCAACGAATGAATCATTGAACACTGCATCAAAAATTAATGATGTTCTCTATGCTTGTTAATTGAATTTAAATAAAAAAAAATAAAACACAAACAAAACCCACACACAATTGGGGCAAATGCTTTTCAATAAATGTGGTTTGAAATAACTTAATTTTGGCTGTTCTGAATCTAAAAGTAAGCTCCAGGTTTCCTTCAAGAGTTTTTAGAATTATTAAATATTTTATTGTCATGCACTCTCTTTAAACAAACTTAACGAATGTTACAATGTTACATCATTATTTCTATGAGAAATATGTGTTTATGGCAGCTGTCAAAAGGAAATTTATTTAAAAGCTTGTTATGAGGTATTTTTTTTTACCTTTTAGCAATTAATTGCATTAGGTGTTAAATACTTAATTATCTTGGATGGTTTATATTCTACCTAAATGATCAATGCTGAAGCAGAAGTCTACCAATTTATCATGAAATCAGCTATTTATTTCAATGCGTGTAAGAGTCATTTTAGGTATTACCACCACAAGTCTTTATGTCTGTTTTACCACACCTTTTTAAAGTAAGTCTTAGTAAATTTTTGAAGTTTGTTTATTCATCTATTCAAATCGTTTTTCTTTTTCATTTTTGATAGATTTCTATTTTCTTTAAAAAGTTCTAGCTTATTAGCATGGACTTATTGCTAATACAGTAATACTATATTATCAACTGTATGATTATTTCTAACTTCTTTTTACTGTTTTTCCTTTTACTCTGTATCTGATATTCTTCTGATATAAAAATTCACTGGTTTATATTCAATTTCATTGGTTTGTTTTATCTAAAAATCACACTTGGTGATCTTTACTCCAGTGCATTTTTCCCCAGTACCCCCTAGTGCTCTCCTGACTTCTAGAATAAAATTATGTTCATTTTTGGGCTATTGCATATTTATTCACCAATATTATGAGTTTGTGCCATACTCTGCTTTGACTGAATACACTTCAGTGATTGTTATACTCAGGAAAATGTTTCAGTGACTTTTCTATGGACTTAAGGATTACTAGGAGATCTCTTCTCAGTGATCATTTGTAGAGCTGTTTCAGTTTGTGAAATTTCATTATTAAAATAAGACCCTTTTGTTTAAGTTTTGATTTAGGGAATTTCTTGATGGTGTTCTCTTACATTTTAGTATGTACTTTTTTTTCTAAATGCACACATTGTAAAATGGCATTTGTAAAGTGAAGAATTTATTATTTTGCTATTAGTTAATTTTAGGTCTCAAACTATATATTTCTATATGTCTTTCTGGCCTCCAAAAAAAGGTCTGTTAATCTTCTGAGATGGAGTTCCTTGTGATTATTTCCTTATAGATTTAAAATTTTGTGTAATTACTCTATAGACAATTTTTATTCTTTGTTTCCTACATTCCATGAATTTTTTTGTAGATACCATATAATTACAAACATTTTAAATTTAATCTATTGTTTAATTCACTTTCATTTATTATGGTAAATGATAAATAGGGATGTGCATTCTTTTATATTTTTACTGTTTTATTAGAAATAAAAATAGGTACTGTGAACCAAGCACTGTTATACTGCCATCTCATTGAACAATACTATTTCTTTCAACAATAAATGTAAATACTATTGTTTATTTAGAGATGAACATTTTAAATATTTTTATGATATTTAAATGACGAAGTACTTGGCTAGTAAGCAGTATATTAGAATCCTTCTGTTGGATTCTTCCTTAAACTCCTTTTGCTACATAGGGGTTGATTCTCCAAGGACTATGAAGTTATTTTTGTTCATTTTATTGGTTAACACCTTTTGTTTTTTAAATGTTCTTAAAACTATTTCTCAAATATTAGCCAGCCATAGGCAAAAAGCAAGTTATATAACAACAACAACAAAAAAAACAAAATAAGAAAATAGGGCATATAGTTGGTATCTGTCAAGATTTTGAATAAGGTGAAGATGCATATGGTTAAAACAGTTATGGACATTTGTGCGTCAAGAAACGTGAAGCAGAAACTTCAGAAAATGCAAGAAAGAAATAGAAACACATGAAAACACTACTGTGACAGTTTCAGTCATGGAATTATCTAGGGACCAAAATCAAAGTAGAGAAAACCTAGGAAGCATAAGGAATTAAAAAAAAAGTGACTTTGTATCACTGATAATACATATAGAATTAAAAAAAATAAGCATGGATTCACAAAGGAAAACTTTAGTAAGTTCAATAAAGTAAAAATGCAAATAATATCTCATTACTATAAAGAAATAATAAAACTAAAAAAAAATTCTCACAAATCTCTCCTACCAGTTAATTAAGAACTTTTGAAGTATTTCTTAAAAGTACTAAAAACAGTATATATCAGACTCTATAGAATACAATTGAATAATAGCTAGAGCATTATTGATAATTAAATGCTGAATGAATAGAAATAAAAGGCTGAAAATAAGTCCTTATGTAAAGCATTCTGAAAAGGAATGTAGGATGAAAATGAAAAATAAGGAAAATAAAAATAGAGATTAGTAAGAAGAGCAGATCAACTACCAGCTAATTTAATCAAGAAAAGTAATACACAAAATAAGAACTTAAAAGCCCAGAAACAGTGAAAACCAGGAAATTAAAAATAACATGAGACTGATTTGCATATTTATAAGTATCAGAAACTTAAGTGATTTAGATAATTAAAGAAAAATTCCTAAAATTGACCCAAGCAGGAACACAGGGGTGGCTCAGTCAGTTAAGCTGCTGCCTTCAGCTCATGTCATGATCCCCAGGGTATTGGGATCAAGCCCCACATCTGGCTCCCTGCTCAGCAGGGAGTCTGCTTCTCCCTCTGCCACCCTTTATCTCTGCTCATCCTCACTCACACTCTTTCTTTCAAATAAATAAAATCTTAAAAATAAAATTGACCTAAGCAGATAAAGCAAATTAATCTAGACTAATTCCCATAAAATAGAGAAATTTATTAAAGACCTATAACCAAATTCCATCCTAGCCCGATGCTCTATAAAAAACAAACAAACAAAAAGAAACAAACAAAAAAAAACAGGGCAAAACTGAATAATAGGGAAATTGTATCAACTCAATAAAACCCAGATAATGTCAATAGTAAATGATTTCAGAGTATGAAAAAGAAAAACTTCAAATGTGTTTTGAAGACAGGAAACATTGATACCTATGTACAATATTGACAAAGTATTAAAGAAAACTAGAGATTGCTGAAAAATCCTAAATAAAATATTAGCAAATTGAATTTTCACTTAAAAAATTATAAATCAAAAAATGATAAATCATGACCAAATTTATTGCAGAAATGTGATGATGGTTTACTTTTAGGAAATGAATTAATATTTCTTTTGTGAATATGTGAATTATCACCTCCACTAATACTGAAAAAGCATTCAATAAAATCTAGTACCTATTCCTAATTTAAAAAAAAGTTAAGAAACTAGTCATTGATTTCTCTTCCATTAGCATGGTAAAATACATGTACCTTAGTCCAGAAATCACTATCCTTAAAGAGGAAACATTAAACATTTTTCCTTTAGAGTCAGTAGAAATAAAAGTATGCATGCTATCACATATATGATTTTAATGATGGTTTTGTAGATGTTAATGTATTAAGGCTAAAGAAATTAAGGGAGGCATGAGCTCTGAGAAAGGAGATAAAGTTCTCTCCATTGATAAATGATATAATACCCCTGATCACCAAGAGAATCAATGACAAGAGAAGTATTTATTGGGGTAACAGGATATAAGCTAACATATAAAGAACAGTAGCCTTTATGTAACTATAATCCATTAGAAGGTAATATGAAAGAAAGATTTCAAAGGCTGGGGAGAGATAAAGAACATAGTAAATGAACCAGAAAAAATCTAAAAGGATTCAAATGTACCTCAATGTCATAATAGATTAGAATAAATGGATGCTTGTGTGTGTGTGTGTTTTTTTTTAAAGATTTTATTTATTTATTTGACAGTGCACAAGTAGGCAGAGAGAGAGGAGGAAGCAGGCTCCCCACCAAGGAGAGAGCCAGATGCGGGGCTCGATCCCAGGACCTTGAGATCCTGACCTGAGCCAAAGGCAGAGGCTTTAACCCACTAAGCCACCCAGGCACCCCAGATGCTTGTGTTCTTAATAGGATAGTTCAATGTCATAAAGGCTTAGTTCTCAAGTTAATGTATAAATTAAATGTAATCTTAGTAAAAACTCATAGAGGAAAATAACAAGAAAATGCTGAAAAAGGAGAAGAGTAAAGAGTAACTACCTGATATTCTGACATTATATATAAAATCTTTATTAAAACAGTATTAACAAAAATAGTATGTATTTGGCACATGGCTAGACCATTGGGATAGAATGGGAATCCAGAAATAGTTCCTTAAGGGTGGTATATGATAAACTTGGCTTCTAAAATATGTATGGAGTAGGAAAGCCAGACTTAAATAAGCAAACAAAACAACCCTGAAGTGACTGGATAGCCATTTAAGAAAGGGTCAGAAATCTATAAAATGAAACCATAGATTTACTACTTTAGCATTTTAATCTTGAAACATGAAAAATCTTTAATATTCAGAATTCAGAATCAGTAACAGATCAGACTGATAGATTATTTTTTAAAGTCTGTGTAAATGGGAGGAATAAGAGGAACTCCATAAACAAAATTAAAGTGATGAACAAAAAAATTTCCAGTTTTTGTTCATAAAAGGATAATTTCAAAATAGAGAACCCAAAAATGGACCCTCAACTCTACGGTCAACTAATCTTCGACAAAGCAGGAAAGAATGTCCAGTGGGAAAAAGACAGTCTCTTCAACAAATGGTGTTGGGAAAACTGGTCAGCCACATGCAGAACAATGAAACTGGATCATTTCCTTACACCACACACAAAAATAGACTCAAAATGGATAAAAGACCTCAATGTGAGAAAGGAATCCATCAAAATCCTTGAGGAGAACACAGGGAGCAACCTCTTTGACCTCAACCGCAGCAACTTCTTCCTAGGAACATCACCAAAGGCAAGGGAAGCAAGGGCAAAAATGAACTATTGGGACTTCATCAAGATTAAAAGCTTTTGCACAGCAAAGGAAACAGTCAACAAAACCAAAAGACAACTGACAGAATGGGAGAAGATATTTGCAAATGACATATCAGATAAAGGGCTAGTATCCAAAATCTATAAAGAGCTTCTCAAACTCAACACCCATAAAACAAATAACCCAGTCAAGAAATGGGCAGAAGACATGAACAGACATTTCTCCAAAGAAGACATCCAAATGGCCAACAGACACATGAGAAAGTGCTCAACATCACTCGGCATCAGAGAAATACAAATCAAAACCACAGCGAGATACCACCTTACACCAGTCAGAATGGCTAAAATCAACAAGTCAGGAAATGACAGATGTTGGCGAGGTTGCGGAGAAAGGGGAACCCTCCTACAAAATTATATATGATCTTATCAGTTAAGAACTAATAAACAGATAAAAGGGAGATAAATATGAGGATAAATTCAGAGAAAAAGCAAATGACCCATAATAATATGAACACATGCTCAGCATGAATTACATGAAGTGTAAATCAAAATTACATAAAAATACTATATCTTACTAGCAGATTGGCAGAACTCTAAAAGTTTGACCACACATTTAGCTGTCACAGCTTTGGAAAACAATTATTCTCCTGTAGTGCTAACATGCCTGAAAAATTATGCAGATCCAGTACAGGATTTCTTAGCTCTATCAGAAAACTAACATATGTATTTTTCCCTTTGACCCACTGATTGGAATCCACCCTTAGGGTAAATCTCCACAAATAGGCAAAATATTCATGAGGCTACTCACAGAATTTATAAGTGCAAGACATCCAAATAGATGTCTATCAAAAGTGGGCTGTGGTACATCCCCAAGTTGATGAGCTTATTTATGTAAATTCAGGTGGGCATGAGTGTGTGTGTGTGTGCAGATGAAAAAATAACTTTATCACTGTGCATTTTGATGCCTTTGCTTATTTCTCTGGAAAACTAATAACTTTTAATTTCTAGATTTTTGTGCTTTATTTTTTTTACATGTTATCTTAGTTTGTAATCTCTTTTAATGTGCGTTTTGGATACGTTTCTCAAATTTACCCTCCATACCATTGATTTGATTTTCTGTAATCAAATCCAATTGGGACTACCTCCAATGTGGATTTTTATTATGCCACTCTTACGTTGCCAGCCCCCTTTCTGTCTTAACTCAGTCAGTTTTATCCTTAAGACTTCTTGATTCTGCTTCCTGTAACTCATTTCCTCTTGCATTATTTTGAGCACAACAAGCTGCTGCTTATTAAAAAAAAAAAAAAAAAAAAAAAAAAAAAAAGGAAAAGAAAAAAGGGTATCTATTCTTCTTGTGAAGGTTATTTTCAAAGTTATTATTTTTTTTTCCTGGGACTATTAAGTATAATTTGCTTTTTGTTTATACTAGGTAGTAATTCATAGATTTATTTTTATTTGCCTTGTCTGGGCAGAGTGTTTGCCCTCAGGGTAGATGCCATGTTTCACAGCTCCTGTCACTATTTACTTGAATGGTAGGTGGTTTATCTTAAATCTCAGCCTGAAGCACCACCCTAAGCTTGATTTGCAATTCGTGAAGTAGTTCTGTAAACTGAGCTTCCATCATCTGCTGCTTCAATGCTAAGTTTCTCCTGTTCCAATATTCACTTACTGTTGGAATTCTTTGAACATAAAATGCTATATCCTTGCTTCTTTCCCAATACTGCTCCTTGCTTTTTTCAATTCTATACTGCTGAATATAACATTTGAATCAACATAGTTCTACTTAGGTATAAAAGGGAAAGAAGCCAATACATGTTGGAGACAGAGCTGTTCACTGTGTTCTGAATTTTCATGCATATCCTATCTTTTTTTTTGGGGGGGGGTGGTTATTTCAGTCCGAACTGTGGATGTTTTATATATATAGTACAAGAGTATGTCATGACTTATTAAACATAAGTCTTGCCCAGATTTAGGCCCATAGCCTTTCCTTAGGTTCACTTAGGTTATTTTTGAATAACTGTATTTGCTCTTCTGCAATACTTCTGTATACAATAGTATGGAACTTATTTTTTTCTTCCTTCCTTCCATTTGTTCTCCTTTTCTTCATTTTTAAATGAAAAGGGATTAATTCAAATCTTGTGATTAAAAAGTGTGCCTGACCTTTCCCTTGATTCAACAGACCATCTTTCTGGGTACTGGTCACATCCTCACCTGAAGATTATGTTAATATGCATAGCCCCTTGCCTGGCTTTGAGTCTAGCAGGCTTTTGTCCACTGTGACTTTGATACACTTGAAATTGTCTACTTTTCAGCACCTTTTTTTGTACCTCACATATGGAGTAAAAGAAAAAATTCTATCTCCATCTTATTCATGTGTACTCAAAAATATAAAGGGGGCAGCCATTTCTCAGTACCAACCTAACTTCTAAAGGATAGCTTTCCTAATTTCTTTATATGTATATAAACATATAAATACACATTATAAAATACATGAATAAAATTCACATTTGAGGCCATTCCACAATGTCAAACTGATAGCAACAGTAAAACATTACATCTAAATAATCCAATTAAAAGTGATAACTTGGGGCACCTGATGACTCAGTTAAGCGTCTGCCTTCGGCTCAGGTCATGATCTCAGGTCCTGGGATGGAGCCCCGCATCAGGCTCCCTGCTCAGTGGGGAATCTGCTTCTCCCTCTCTCTGCTTCTCCCCTTGCTCATGCACGCTGTCTCTTTCAAACAAATAAAATCTTATAAATAAATACCTAAATAAATGGGATAGCTTTTTTTAGAAATAGAGTAAGAATTGTTCTGGATCAAGAGAAGTTCCAAAGTGTGACTTTTGGGACTGAAGCTACAAATCTGTTGAGCTCAGAGTACACTTGCAGATGGCATTGAAGTATTCCATTGCTCTGTGAAAAACAGAAACTAGGAATGCGATATTCTCATTATCCATTCATAGTAGAGGCCACTAAGAACTGGCATTAGACATACAATGGGATGAGATCCAAAGCGCCTGTAAAGAAAAGGAAAAGTCTTTAAACAAAGACAATTGAACACAGAAGGGAGAGAGAGGAATGAAATTTGAAAGAGAAGAACCTGCCTAATTTAAGGTATGTCTCTGACCCAAAATGTAAAAACATCTTGACAAATAAGAAAGTTACTTTAAAAATAAGCAATTCAGAAGTTACTAAGGAAAAATAATAGAACAACTTAAATGGAAAATATATGGAGACATCTTCAGGAGTTCATGGAAGTTTATAAAAATGGATGTATACATACCTACTTGCAAGGAATTAAAAAGCAATATAAGTAGTAACAAAGCTAGAATGGTTGAGGAACAGAAACTTTTTCCACAGCAGTAATCCAGCATTTGTTCCTCAGCTTCCACAATGTGGAGACACCATTAAGGAGTCATCACCAACAGAGGGGTCTCCCTGATGTGGCTAAGTTCTGGGTCACAGATGGCTATTTCTCCAACCTCCTGGGGATCCAGAGGCAATTACACTGGAAACAGTTGTGGTTGTTTCTTGATTCCAACATATCTCCAGAGGTAATAGCTCTTATTGAGCAGTGGGTCTGTTCTGGAAATCATCACAAGACCTGGGACACATGTCTTCAACTCTTCCAGCAATAGTTTTCTAAGTGCTTAATCTCCTGAATTAAATTATTTTCTACTTAAGGATCATGAAAGATTGTGAATGTGCTTTGGTGATTTGATGGGATTTGGTGTGAAATTGATGTGATTTGGTTTCCCATTACCATAGGAATAGAAAAGTCTGTGGTATGTTGAGGTTAAAAAAAAAAATTATTACCTGGAATTAAGTGGAAGGAGACATCCATTTAAGGCTAGTCTTTGGTAGACCAAGAGTTTACTATTAGAGAACAACTGAGGGAAAAATGAAGCATACAAGGGCTGGGTCTTTCTCAATACAATAAAGAGAAAAGAAAGAAAATGATGATTTCGTATCTTGGCATGGTCAGAAACTGAGTGGTTTATATGAGGACCATAAAATATCTCTTATTTTTTGTAATTGAAAGCCTTACTCAGATAGAAATTAGATGGATAACCAGAGTCTGTTGTTAGTTGAATTGCAATGTTAAGTTCATTTCACAGCTTTGCCAGATTTCTTATACAAATGTCAGGACTTGGGAGAAACAGGGCCCCTGAAAATAAGAATAGGGATATTCAAATATATTTAGAAATAGCTGATCCCATACACTAAAACTCTCACGGGTCTCCTAAAATAGCAGAAGCATCCTCTTCAGTGACTGAGTGGTCTGTCCTCCCTTGAATGGGGACCTACTACCTTCCTTGAGAAGAATACCTTTCAGAGGTAGTCCATTTTTTTTAACACCTCCAAGCTTGATTCCTCTCATTGTCTTCAGAATTTATAGCTCAAATTGTAGTGCTTCTATGTGTATATATTTAAAATAGACATGTAGTCTTAGACATGCTTAACCATTTTACTTAGAGCAATGAGAAATGTTTAGGGGTTACTATTCAACAATTTCAGAGAAGCCCATTAAAGGCCATACTTTATTCTGGAAGGTCGGAGATAAACAATATTAACATTATTTAGAAAAATCATAGTAAGAATGGATAGCCAATATGATATATGGAGAGTAAACTGGAAAATCAACAAGGCTAGAGAAGATTTGAGTAAAAGCATCATTAATGAAAGAGAAGGAGAAAGGAAGAGGGAACCTTTTACCAGTTTATTATACATGATTTTCAAACCACTATATAATAATTTTAAAAAATAACTGTATAATACACTGCAAGAGGAGAATAAATCAAAAATAAAAACCCCACACAATCTTCTTAAAATTAAATATAATTAAGTTCGAATGTAATAACAATGGATTAGTAATCTGAGCATGAAAGAGGTTGAATAATCTGGGTGAGATCACAAAATAAAATTAGCAACAGTCAAAAATTAAAACACACATCTATTGTCTCTTGAATTTTTTCACCGCAGATGTAAGAAAGTGGAGTTCTGTCCCCACACAATTTCCCCCTCTATTAACTTTCTAAATCACAATGGTATATTTGTTTCAATATTTAAACATACACTGACAAAGCATCACTCCAAATGTATAGTTTGCATTAGGTGTATATTCTGTGGGTTTTGGCAATTATATAATGACATGTATGCATTATTGGACAACCATCCGTGATGGTTTCACAGCCCTAAAAATCCTCTGTGCCTAAAAATATAGGGGCACTTCCTCAACTTAAAAAATTTTTACAAAAAACTTAGAGCTAACATCAGACCTAATAAGAAACTTGGTTTTCCCATAAATATTAGCAACGAGGCAAAGATACTAGTACACCTGACTAGTTCTTGTGACTGACTAGTCACAAGAAAAATAAAAAGTTATACAGATTGTGAAGAAAGAAATAAAACTCTTTACTGATGACATAATTGACTATGTAGAAAATCTGAAAGAATCAATGTAAAAATTCCTGGAACTAATAAGCAATTATAGCAAGACTGCAAGAGACAAGATTAGTATATAAAAGTTAATTGCTTTCCTACATAACAATGATGAACAAGTGGAATTTGAGATTAAAAACATTACCATTTATATTCCCATCATAAAATAAATACTTAGGTCTAAAATAACAATAGGTACAAAGTCTACATAAGGAAACTACAAAAATGTGATGCATTAAATCAAGTAACTGAGGAGACCTTCTATGTTCATGGATAGGCTGAGTCAATATTGTCAAAATTACCAGTTCTTGCCAACTTGATCTACAGATTTCAGTAAAATCTCAATCAAAATTCCAACAAGTTATTTTTTGGATATCAACAAAAAAGATTCTAAGTGTTGTATGGAGTGGTAAAAAACACACAATACTCCAGGCAGCACAATACTGCATGACTGTGTCTGCTCTTGGAGCACTCTATTGAATTTTTCAGTTCTATAGGTGCATTCTTCAGTTCCAGGATTTCTGTGTGGTTCTTCTTAAATTTGTAATTAAACTTCTCATTTTGTTTATCGATTGTTTTCTTCATTTTGTTAAATTGTTTGGGTTCTCTCATATTGTACTGAGTTTCTTGAAGAAGGTTTTTTTTTTTTTAAGATTTACTTATTTGACAGAGACACAGTCAGAGAGGGAACACCAGCAGGGAAGCTGGAGAGGGAGAAGGAGGCTTTCCCGCAGAGCAGGGAGCCGGATGCGGGGCTTGATCCCAGGACCCTAGGATCATGACCTGAGGCAGATGCCCAACAACTGAGCCACCCAGGCACCCCTCTTGAAGACGATTATTTCAGTTTTTTTGGCAGGCCATTTGTAGATCTCCATTTCTTTAGAGTTAGTTATTGGAGATGTATTAGTTTCCTTTGGTGATATGATGTTTGATTCTTCACGATAGTCCATCACTGATGTCTGTACATTTGAAGGAACAAAACACCCTGACAGTCTTCATAGACAAATTTTAGCAGGGAAATAACACATCCTATTAGGTTCTAAGATGATGGGATTGTCTTTGAGATCCCACTCAAGTTTGTTTGTGGCCGGGTCACATGGCTGCTGCTCAGCCTACAGTGGGGTCTGCCATTGTTGGGCCTATTACCAGGGGTTTGGGTGGGCATAGATCCTGTTTAGTATGAATGAATGGGACTGTCTCCAGTACTTTGGTCAGTAGAGCTAGTGCTAGGCCATTGGTGCTGTTCAAAATCTGCAGCTGGGTTCACAAATGGCCGTACTTTAAAAAGGTGTGTGGAGGAGTGTGAGTTCTGCTAGCTCCCCAGGAGGACTCCTACCAGGTCACTGGATGGATTTCAGGGAAGTCAGGTCTGGTCCAGGGATGTGACTGAGTGGAGCTGAGCTAAGTTATAGGACTTACTAAGAACATAAGGATTGGAATGAGGTCTGCAGAACTTTCTTCAGGGGCACAGATAAATATGTGTTGGTTGGTTCCATGGGTGGGCAGTACTGTTCTTGGGACTGATTCCCAGGCTCCTACAAGGTACAGAGGTGAAGGTTGGGAGACCTTTTACCCAAAACAAGGTTGGGTGATATTCCTCCCATGTCCCTTGGCAAATGGTGCTGGTGTCAGGATCAAGACCAAACAGAGCTGTGGTTAATTCCTCTAGAATATGGGGCTGCTTCCAGGATTGTAATCAAGACCATATTGGCAGGCTTGCCATCTTTGCATAGGCCTGCCTTCTCAGAATGACCCTTCAGTATGTTAGGCTCCACTAGAGTTTTTGCAAGTGTCTGACTGGATCCTGAAGCATCCCCACCAAAGGTTTTTTTTTTGGGGGGGGGGATGTCTGTGGGTGATTGCTAAATTGTTGGGGGGTTTAAATGGGGAGCCTCCTATTTATGACACTGTCATTCCACACACTTTGTAAAGTTGTGTTTTTATTTTCACTCAGTTGGAGCTATTTTTAAATTTCTCTTAAAATGTCTTTGACCTATGTGTTACTTAAAAGTATGTTATTTAATCCTACTATTTTGGGATTTTTCACACATCTTTGTGAATATTCCACCTTAGCTTGAGAACAATGTATATTCTGTTGTGGTTGGATGAAGTAGTGTATAGATAGCAACTATACCCAGTTGATTGATAGTGTTATTTAGTTTACCTGTATACTTAACTGATTTTCTGTTGGCTGGATATGTACATTCCTGATAGACATGTTCAAGTCTCCAACTATCATAGTATGGATTCTTCTGTTGTCTTTATAGTTCTGTCAGTTTTTGTCTCAATTTATTTGATGTTCTCTTGTTAGATACACACGTTAAGGGTTCGTTATTTTTTTTACTTTATTTAAATTCAATTAGTTAACATCCAGTGTATCATTAGTTTCAGATAGACTTCAGTAATTCATCAATTGCATATTTAACACCCAGTACTCATCACATGACATGCACTCCTTAATGCCCATCACTCAGTTACCCCATTCCATCACCTATCTCCCCTCCAGCAGCCTTCAGTTTGTTTCCTGTAGTTAAAAGTCTCTTACAGTTTGTCTCCCTGATTTCAGCTTGTTTTACTTCTCCTTCTCTTCCCCTATGATCCTCTGTTCTGTTTCTTAAATTCCACCTATGAGTGAAATGATAGGATAATTGTTTTCCTCTGATTGATTTATTTTGCTCAGCTTAATACTCTCCAGTTCCATCTACATCGATGTAAATGGTAACATTTCCTCCTTTTGGATGGCTGAGTAATATTCCATTACACACACACACACACACACACACACACATGCACACATCTTCTCTCATTCATCTGTTGATGGACACCTGGGTTCTTTGCATAGTTTGGCTATTATGAACATTTCTGTTATAAACACTGGGGTTCAGGTGCCCTTTCAGATCAAAACATTTGTATCTCTTGGGTAAATACCGAGCAGTTCAATTGCTGGGTTGTAGGGATAATTCTATTTTTAACTTCTTGAGGAATCTCCATACTGTTTTCCAGAGTGGTTGCACCAGCTTGTATTCCCACCAAAATTGTAAGAGGCTTTCCCTTTCTCTGCATCCTCACTAACATCTGTCATTTTCTGACTTGTTAATTTTAGCCATTATGACAGATGTGAGGTGGTATCTCATTGTCATTTTGATTTGTATTTCCCTGATGCCAAGTGATGTGGAACATATTTTCATGTGTCTGTTGGCCATTTGGATGTCTTCTTTGCAGAAATGTTTGTTCATGTCTTCTGCCCATTTCTTGACTGGATTGTTTTTTGGATGTTGAGTTTGGTAAGGTTTTTTTTTTTTTTATAAGACTTTATTTGAGAGAGAGAAATTAACAGTGCACAAATGAGGGGAGAGGTAGAGAGAGAGGAAGAGGCAACAGGGAATCCATCACAAGGTTTGATTCCAGGACCCTGGGATCATGACCTGAACTAAAGGCAGACACTTATCCAACTAAGCCACCAAGGTGCGCCTGGTAAGTTCTTTACAGATTTTGGATGCTATCCCTTTATCTGGTATGTCATTTGAAAATATCTTCTCCCATACTGCAGGTGGTCTTTTGGTTTCATTGACTGTTTCCTTTGCTGTTCAGAATGTTTTTATATTGATGAAGTCCCAGGAGTTCATTTTCACCTTTGTTTCCTTTGTCTTCGGAGATGTGCCTTGCAACAAGTTGCTGTGGCTGAGGTTGAAGAGGTTGTTGCCTGTGTTCTCCTCTAGGATTTTGATGGATTCCTGTCTCACATATAGACGGTTCATCCATTTTGAATTTGTTTCGTGTATGGTGTAAGAAAATAGTCTGGTTTCATTCCTCTGCATGTGGCTGTCCAATTTTCCCACTATCATTTGTTGAAGAGACTGTCTTTTTTCCATTGGATATTCTTTCCTGCTTTGTCGAAGATTAGTTGATGATAGAGTTGTGGGTCCATTTCTGGGTTCTCTGTTCCATTGATCTATGTGTCTGTTTTTGTGTCAGTACCATACTGTCTTGATGATTATGGCTTTGTAATAGAGCTTGAAGTCTGGCATTATGATGCCACCAGCTTTGGTTTTATTTTTCAATATTCCTCTGCCTATTCAGGGTCTTTCCTGGTTCCATACAAATTTTAGGATTATTTGTTCCAGCTCTGTGAAAAATGTTGATGATATTTTGATAGGGATTGCACTGAACATATAGGTTGCTCTTGGTAGGATAGACATTTTAACAATATTCTTCCAATCTGAGAGCCAGGAATATTTTTCCATATCTTCATGTCTTCCTCAATTTCTTTCATAAGTGTTTGGTAGTTTTCAAAATACAGATCCTTCACCTCTTTGGTTAGGTTTATTCCTAGGTATCTTACAGGTTTTTGTGCATTTGTAAATGGGATCGATTCCTTAACTTCTCTCTTTTCTGTGTCATTGTTAGTATATAGAAATGCAACTGATTTCCGTGAATTGATTTTATATCTGGCTATGTTGCTTATATTAGATCTAGCAATTTTGGGGTGGAGTCTTTTGAGTTTTCCAAATAGAGTATCGTGTCATCTGTGAAGTGCCAGAGTTTGACTTCTAAGCCAGTTCGAATGCCTTTTATTTCTTTTTGTTGTGTGATTGCTGAGGCTATGACTTACAGTATCGTGTTTAACAGTAGTGGTGAGAATGGGCATCTCTGTTGTGTTCCTGATCTTAGAGTAAAAGCTCTCAGTTTTAAGGATTCTTATGTCTTCTGGGAGCATTGTGTCTGTCATCATATAATGATCACTTTTATTTATGAAGAATGACTTTGCTCTGTAATCTACTTTGTCTTACTATAGCTCCTCTCACTTTCTTTTGATTAGTGTTAGCATGGTATATCTCTATTTCTTTACTTTTAATATATATGTGTGTCTTAATATGGGTTCCTTGTAGGCAACATATATTTGCATCTGGTGTTTTGATCTATTCAGACAGTCTCTGTCTTTTAACAGGTATACAATTCCTGCTCCATTTGTGATTTTTGTTTCTGCAGTTTCATTTATCTGCAGTTAACCACAGCCTAGAAGCAGTAATTCTCCTTCTGATGTCAGAAAGACAATACTAGCATAACACTACTTCACAATGCCTCCACCATTCACCTCATTTCATCACATAGATATTTTATCATCTCACATCACAAGAAAAGTGAACACACTACAATAGACTATTTTGAGAGAGAGTGAGACAACATTCATATAACTTTTTTATGGTAAATTATAATTTTTATTCTTAATCTCAGATTGTGCCTAATTTATAAATTAAATTTCAGCATGGATATGTGTGTAGAGGAAAAAACATAGTGTATATACGGTTTGTTACTCGATGGTTTTAGCCACCTAATGGGGGTCTTGGCACATATCCTGTGGATGAGAAGGGGCCATAGATTTTGACTGTTGACATTTTAAGTGATTTTTAATTATAATTAGAAATAGGTACCATATTTTTTTAAAGTGTTTGTGGCCTATTTTCTTAGTTTTTATTTTTGTCCTTTTCTGTCTTTGTGTGTGTGTGTGTGTGTGTGTGTGTGTGTGTGTGTGTTTTCCCTTTTGTGTTTTTACTGAGCATTTTTTAATTCCATTTTCTCAGGATATCAATCATACTTTTTAAATATTTTATTTCAATTAATTTTTTTAAAATTAACATATAATGTATTTATTTCAGGGGTACAGGTTTGTGATTCATCAGCCTTAGACAATGCACAGTGTTCACTATAACACATACCCTTTAAACTTTTCCTTAGTGGTTGTACTAGAATTTGCACCATAAATTTAAAAGTAATCCAGGTCCACATTGAAATAATTCACTATTTCACTTAGTACAAGTATCTTATAATATTCTTCCTTCCTGTTGCTTATATTATTGGTGTCTTTCATTTCACTTACCTATAAGTGTACATAAACATTTGTGTATGTAAGCATTCATAATTGAATACATTGCTGTTACTATTTTGAACAGATAGCTATATCAGTACTAGAAAATAAGTTTCCATTTTGCCTTCATGTAATCCTTTTTTAATCGTTTCCCTTACTTAATGGTGGTGTGAGTTTCTCACCTATTTTGTCAGCCTTCTTTCTAAAGAACTTATAACCTCTCTTGCAAGGCCAGTTTACTGGCAACAGATTTCTTCTATTTCTGTTTGTCAGAGAAAGTCTTTATTTTCTTTTCACTTTTGAAGGATAATTTTTCCAGGTACAAAATTCTAGGTATTTCTCTCTTTGTCTTCATATTTTAAGTATTTTGTTCTACTCTCTTCTTGCTTACATGGTTTCTGAATATAGGTAAGATACAGTTCTTTACTTTTGCATCTTCATATGTGAAGTATTTTCCCTCTCTGACTTTCAGGATTTTTTTTCTTTAATTTTTTTCAAGTTTGAAAGTAAGACTAGGAATGATTTTTGAAAGCATTCATCCTGCATGGTGTTTCTGAGCTTTCTGGGTCTAAGGATTGGTATCTGACATAAATTTGGAAACATATAGGTCATTATTATTTTAAATTATGCTTTTCTTCCTTTCTCTCTGATATTCCTGATATTTGTATGTTACACCTTTTATAGTTGTATCACAATTCTTATATATTCTGTTCCTTTTGTTGTTTCCTTTGCTATTCAGTTTTGGAAGTTGAAATTGAAAATTGTAAAGCTCAGATTCTTTCTCCACCATGTCCAGTCTACTAATGAGCCTATGAAAGGCATTCTTCATTTTTGTTACCCATTTTTTTTATCTCTATCATTTCTTTTTGTTTCTTTCTTAGAATTTCTTCTTCTCTGCTTACATTACCCATCTGTTCTTGCATGCTATCTACTTTATCCATTAAAGCCCTTAGCATATTAATCATAGTTGTTTGGAATTCCTACCCTAATAATTCAACACCCTTTCCATGTCTGGTTATGGTGCTTGCTCTGTCTCTTGAAACTGTTCTAGAAGCCTTTCAATATGCTCTGTAATCTTTCTTTCTTTCTTTCTTTCTTTCTTTCTTTCTTTCTTTCTTTCTTTTCTTTTCTTTTTTTTTTTTTGAGAGCAAGCAAGTGCATGAGCAAGGGTGGGAGATGGGCAGAGGAAGAGGGAGAGAGAATCTTAAGCTGGCTTCATGCCCAGCATGGATCCTGACTCAGGGCTCCATCTCATGACATTGAGATTGTGACCTGAGCTCAAATCAAGAGTAGGATGCTTAACTGAGACACCCAGATGCCCCTGGTATACTCTGTAATTTTTTTGTTGAAATCTGGACTTGATGTACTGGGCGAAAGGAACTCAAGCGAATAGGTCTTTAGTGGTGTGGAGGTAAACTCTGGGGAAGAGGACCTGTTTTATAGGCCTATGGTTAGGTCTGTTTTTGGGTGAGCCTTTTTTCATGAACCATGAACTTAAACATTTCCTCTTAGTTTTCCCTTCAGTTCTGCTCTTCCCCTGTGGTAGGTTAAGTGCTGATAAAACACCAGCAACTTAGGATCTGATAAAACACGTTCTTTTGAGGGGAGGACTGGTTAAGAACAGAATGCTATGGCATATCTCAGAAAGGTTACTTTTCCCTTTCTCCTGCAGGAAGTGTGGGGGTATTTCCTGGTAGTAACTGTAAAAGTATGGTAAAAACCCTAGAAGAAAAATTCACAAGAGCATGGAGGCCCCTCCACTGACTGTATCCCCTTGGTATTTCTGACTCTGACTTGTCCACCTTGAGGATCCAGCAGTTGGTCAACTACAGCTTAGGATTTCCTCCTATTCTGGTACTAGTTTCTGTTTTAGAGCTTCTGCTCTAGTAAGTTGTATTATGTCTCTCTCTCCAACTTTGGTGGCAGCAGTTTGCCCTGTAACCTCACTTCTCTGATAGATAAGTGAAAACTTGTTTATTTTTTTTGTTTAGCTTTTTACTTGACATAGAGTGGAGTGGTAACTTGTAAGCTCTTTACAGTGACAGACTAGAAATCAGAAGCCTCAAAACTACATTTTTTTTACTGAAACAAAAAATAGAATTAGTACATTGATATGTGAATAAAAGTTCTCATTTTTTTATCTTGTAGGTAAATTTGATTAAGAAACACCGTTTTCATGTTGCACTTCCCCCACCATATATTCCAGATCATTTTTTTTTTTGCCTGAATTGTGACTAATTTCATTTTCTACCTGAACAATATTTCTAAACCCATTTGGCTTAGCTGTTCTGATTGGAATCCTAAGGACTCTTGACCAAATTTCTTAGAGTAACTTTAGCCATCTAATTATGCCTAATATACAACTTCCAATTTTATTTCTCATTTGTCCAAATGCATCTCAGATTTTTAAAAGCATATGTCATAGACTTACAAATTACTAGTATTTCATATACCCTCATGTTGAGCAATTCTTTTCAAGTAAATTGATCAAAAAGAGAAAGTTAGAGTAGAAGTAAATAGATTGAAATGCAGTTAGAAACAGCCTGTATGTCCTTCATTAATTTTCACTTCAGGCAAGCCTTTTTTCCTCATTGTTTTATGTACAGATTTAGTAGTATGGCTCATTTGTCAGAATCACCTCAGAGTGAATTAAAGGACATTTTTACCTCTCTTATTTTCAATAAGTTGCCAATACTAATCTTGCCATCTCACTGTCCAAAGTCATGGCTGGTGAAGGTTTTGACTTCATTTCTGCCCAAGTTTTCAAAGCTATTACTTATGTAAAATACTATTTGGGGGACAGAAAGTAATAATAACATTTAGTTTCACTTACTGAGATTATCTTTTCTGTTATTTTATTGCTCTGACTTTCCATGTTGCTTCTCTGAAAAAGGAAACTTTGTTTCACTATCATTAATATTTTGTGCATCAATTTCCATTTCAACAAACATTTCTCCTACATGATATATTTTTAAGACATTCTTAGAGGTTCTGACTTGTGTCTGAATCAAATTAATGAAATTGAACATGACAGAAGTCAAAGTTACTAAGCTTTTCTCTCCTTTTTTCATCTGCAGCTGAAAGTCACTGCAATGATAGCTATCTGTATTTCCATATCTTGTTAAATTTTAACTTGTGTTTGAAGGTTAGAATTACAGTGATGCTTTACTAAATGCAATGCACTTGTCTTTGTTGTTGATTGTCTCAGCATTTAAATATGGCTCTTGGCAAAAGTAATAAGATTTTTGAGACACCCTGTTAATGTTCATCTGTAAGAAATAAAGAACACAGGGGTTTACCTATTACAAGAAGTTTAGACTTTTAGCTTTTTTTTTTTTTTTCAGACAGCAACTCTGTTAAGGTACAGGAGATGACAAACTCTTTTGTCTTAAATTTGTAAACTTTATGTGCATTTATTACTCATGAGATAAAAGCTCAAGTAAGCAAAAAACCTATTCAACTTAAAGTATTTTGTAAAATATATATATATAATGTTAGTTTGATATGTAAATACAATGAAAAAATCATCTTTTTTATTATTAAAAAAATAGTCCCTGCTGATAGTCTCAACCTATTTGGTCATTAAATCAGACATAAAATTTAAAATTTAGACTTTTTTCTGATACTGTTTTTATTGTGTACCCATATATTTAAATCATGTACTTGATGTGATAAGCACCAGCTGATGTATGAAAGTAATCACTATATTAAATACCTAAAATTAATACTACACTATATGTTAACTGAGATTTAAATAAAACCTTAAAAATAGCATGACTTTATGAATGTTTTATCTTTTTCCAAAATGTGATTTAGATTTCTGTAACTAATGAAAAATTAAGTCAAATAATCTGATTAAAAGTATTTACAAAAATTAGACAAACATTTAATATTTCTACTTGGGGAATGTTTTTTCCTCCTTTTTTATGGGAGAATTTTCCACTTTAATTTGTCTTAGCTTTTGAGTGTTTATATAGTAGAGTTGACAGAGAAACATACTTGATATATTTGGGTACTACCCACAAGGAAAGGGCACTAATAGGAAAAGATAAAGCAAAAGGATAGAAAGTAATCTCCATTAGGAGGAGGCACACATACAGGCATCCTTTCATATCTTATGCTTCTTTTCTATATGATGCTTAACTGTGGTGACCTTCAACATATGGATAGTATAGGCTACAAAGCTGTGGAAATGCTACTTCTTGATCCATCTTCCTCTACAATCATAATGAAATCTCATGTGGAGATTTTTTACCAAACCTGTGTAACAAATGCTTTGGTGTTTTCCCCCCAAGTACTAAGAAAATATTTCATGAAATTGTTTAATAGGCTTTATTTATCTATATAGTCCTTCATATTTTCTATTTGATTCCATAAATGTATTCAAATGAGTGATCACTAACTGAAAGCAATTTTTTTTAATTTAATGAAACTGGTCTCTTTGAAATTATAGGTTTTAAGTGTAGATAATACATGTACCTTCAAGAAAATTTAAGTTCACCTGCATCGGTATTTCTAATGCATTAAGACCAAGCTTTCAAATGTTATTTAACTCAAATAAGGACTTTTCTTGTGAATAGTTTTTTAAAGACTTATTAATTTTTTCCCCTAAACCTTTATTATTTCTATTTACCTAAGATGTATATTCAACAACTTACTGTTCCAGTTTCTGGGGCTCTGTAAGAAATTATCCCAAATCTAATATTGTAAAACATATATGCATTATGATGATGACTTGAGTGAGTCACGAAATGAGACAGAGTATGGAGGCTGTAGCTTATTTCTGATTTGCAGTGTCTGGGGCCTCAGCTGGAAGACTCCTAGGCTGAATGTTAAATTCATCTGAAGGTCTATTTACTCATAAATCTGGTGATTGATACTGTCAACTGAGGCCTCTCTTAGGAAAGGCACAAGATGGTTGTTGCATATCTTGGAATTCTATATGTAAGTCAAGTAGAAATCAAATAAAAAGGAGAGACCAAAAGGGAAAATTCTTGTATTACAGAATCCAGAAATGTATCACATTCCAGAAATAATCTGGAGAAGTAAGGATTATTTAGGCACAGAGCTTAAATAAAATTGTGGTTTTTCTTATTAAGCCATATTAGAATGTATTTTACGTAGGCAGCTCTCCATATCTGTCACTCTTGGAATTCTCTAAGCCTGCCTTAAAATTCTCATGAAGCTTTGAGCTTTGTTTTTCTACACAATTTTATCTGCTGCAAAGCTTCTAACTGAATTCCTGCTTTCTAGAGCTAGAATAATTATATTCTTGTCCAAACCATATTTGAAATGAATTGTTTATCATTCTGTCTGCATTCATCCTATCCTGATGATAAATTTAAATTCAAAGTTATGGTCCCAGTCTCCTGGTTTTATGGCTGCCCAGTCACCAAGAAGAAGATGAATATGGGAAAAATGTGGTAGCTGTGTTCCCTTAATTGCATCACATAATCAAGCAAAGTATTTTATTTATTAATTGATTAATGATGATAGGTTCAATACTACCTATAGAATAGTGACATTTCACAAATGGAAAGTTTTCGTAAGTGTCAAGTCTAACTGATTTCTTAACTTCTTAAAAAATGTTAACATTTCTTTTACAAGTGTATACTGAATGTGCCACTAACAAAAACACAAAGCAGTAAGAACCTCTAACTGAATGGGAAAGTGAGCTCTTTTGGGCATAATAACTAGTTTTGTTTTCCAGTTCGTTCCGTATCAAATTTTATCTTGTGCTTTGATTTTAAATTTGAATTTTGCTTTCAATTTTCTTAGGGAAAAAAACCCCAGAAGTATATTAGTTTTAAAATCCTGTATTAGAAATCTAATACTGAATATAGAAAGTATTAAAATGAATAGACTAAAATCCAGGTTAGCAAATCCCTCTTGAGCTTATAAAAACCAAACTTATTATCAGTGGAATATACATTGGCAGTTGTCTTTGAAATATTTTAAATTTGATTCTTGTGTGGTGGTGTTGTTTTCTTTTGTGTTGTGGGTGAACAAGTCAATTGACAAAAGTTGTAGGTTGGAGCCAAACCAGAGTTATATGGCAGAGATGATATCTGTGGATTTAAGGTTTTATTACTTATAAAATAACAGACTTACCAAGTGACCACGGTTTTCTAGGTGCTTAGTTAAGCCTTTGAGGGTCCTAAATTCTAATAGAAAACATAGAGAATAACAGAATTATGTTTATAAGTTACAAAATTATTAATAAATTATACTTATGCATATTATTACTAGTTAGATAAGCATTTGCTATGGAAACAGTTGATTTTGCCAACTGAACACATTGGAACAAACTGGGAGAATTGGAAGTTGACTATTACCAGATAAACAGTAGGAGCCAAATTTTTGTGTATATAAAGTAAGTGACATTATATTAGGTGCATTTTAATCCTTTTTTAGAGTATTTTTGCATATCAACGCCAGTAAATGTGAATCTTTGTAGGACTTAGTGGAGGAAATAGAACATTTATAAGAGTTTAGTCTAAGTAGATGGCTAGATAGAAGAACAGAGTGGGAAGCAAGAATAACAAATGAGGAAATGAATAGTTTATGTGAGTTTGAAATAAGGACTTGGTTTCTATATTCGACATAGATTATGAAAAGAGAAAACAAGTTAAAACATCATTTTCCTCATCATTCCATAACCTTAGTTACTTTAATGTTAAAACTACTCTTAAAAATACAACTCATTATTTCAAATCAGAAGCTTCATTTTTCATTTCATCTGTCTCCTTAAATTTGTAAATCACATCACAAAAATGCCTTTTTCTCTCTTTTTTAAATTTGGAACTCAAGTATTTTGCCTTAAGTTGTAAAGTGAACTGTATAATATAATATTAAAATCTCTTATAACATCCAATTGAGGACCCATAAGAACTCAAGAAGAATGTGCAAAAGGCCAGTTACCTCTTACTCAAACTCTATGTTCTTACCCAGAGAGTCCTGTAAGAGATAGGGTTCTAGAGCATTTTCCTTAATTCTATTCAATACCAATAACTTGTTCACTACCTAGTTCTTTTTTTTCCTCTTAAAGTCAGACTTAACTGATCAATACTTTTCTCCTTTATGTCACCTTCTCCTGTATGCCCAGAGTCTCCATAACCTTTTTGGTTACCTCCCTGAGGTGCATACCTTTATCTGAATCTCTAATATTCATTACCAATTACCCAGATAACTTCCATTCTGCAGGAATTCAGAGGTTAGGTTAGGGTGTGCAAAAAGTCAGGTTCTGCAGGTGGAGCATACTGAAGGACCATCATGTCTCACTTTCCCAAGGTGAGGTAAGGGGGTTTCCCTCTCTCTTCCTTTTCTTCTTCTCTTCCATTTGTCTCCCTTTGTATAGCCAAATTATCCCTTTATGAGGTCACTCAGTTCTTCTTGGGACCTTTCTTTGCCAAAGAAGACTACAAAAGATTACTTGTCACTTTACAAAACCACTTTTTCTAATTGCCTTTGTCTAATTTTGACTTGGGTTTTGATGAAAATATTTTCAACAAAAGGTAAAACTTTTTTAAGATTGACTTTATTTACATTAAGTAAAAACTTTCCCATTCAAATATTATACACTTTTAACTATATATTAGAATTTAGATTTTATAGATTTAATGACCACTAATTAATGTAAAATTCAGATTTACATCAGTGCTAAAATAGATGTCTTCCTGGTATATCTTTATCTCTTTTCATCTGAAAATGTTAACATTTCTTGCTTGATTTGAAGACTTACACATCTCTTTGGCTCTTTTTGAGGACCTCTTTTTCAATTTTCTCTGTGGCTATTGGATCCTCTGGAGAGGTTTTCCTTTTTCATTGTCATCCTTCGTCACATCTTCAAATGGGAGATGAAGAACATGTCCCTTTTGGGGCTGAGCAGTTTTCTCAGAATTCCTAAAAAGTTTGGGAAACCAAGGTGTGGGTTGGAAATTTTAGGGCAGTTTTGTGGTTTCTTTGGCAGCTTATCTTTTAATAACTCAGTAAGCTTTTTATTTAATAAATAGAAGCTCTTAAAAGGCTATTTCTGCTGAGTTACTGTATCCAATAAAAAGAATTACTATTTACCACATCTATAATAGAATCTTTGCCCTGAGTCTCCTTAATTTTTTGAAAAAAATGTTAAGAGTAGATATGAAGACTCTATCTTTAGTTCTCTGTGTTGCAAAAGCTGGTTTTAATTACCTTTGTCACTTAACATACCTCTCAGTTTTACTATCCTACTGTTTGTGATTTCAGAGCAGTTGGTAGTCCCATGTTACAAATGGCACAACTTCTTGAATCTCTTCATTTTCTACCATTTTAACCTGAAAATTAGTAAATTCTTAGCCTACCAATTTTAAAAAATAATGCACTGTAAGAAACAGATAGTAATAATAACTCAGATGAGTGACATCCAGTTTTTCAAACTCTTTTCCTAGTAGTACATAATCATTAGATTCATGACCGAGCATCTAAATCATGTTTTGTCCTGTAAAGATCACCATCTTGCCAGATTGCACTAACACTTGTCTTCTCTACCCTATCAATAAAGCAAGGTTACATATTTTAGTAATTTCAGAAGCTTTCAACTTCAGTGATTAATTTATATATTAGGATGAACTGAAATAAAAACAAACCACCCTAAAATCGTGGTGACTTAAGACAAAAGAAATTTATTTATTGTTCCTGCAAAGACCATGGCAGGCCTGGGTGAGTTTCCAAGGAAACTGTCTTAGAACAACTAAGTAACCTAGGATGATCTGAGTTCCCACCATATTAGATTTCCACTGTCTGGAATACGTATCCTCAAAGGTTGTTATGAGAAGGAAAGAGCTGAAGAGTTTCACACAGCGAGCAAGTGCTTCTACTCATTGCCGATGTACACAACTCTTCCTTTTCATAGCCCAATGGCCAGAACCGATCACTTGTAACATGGCTCTGACTTTCTGTAATGGTACAAACAAATGTATCTTTTTTTATGCCCTAAAGGAAAGAGGACTCAGATGTGAATGGGCACCAAAATCTATACCACACTCACCTCTTGCCTTTGCAGGTTTCTCTTCCTTAACCTATGAAAGTGAAAATCACTATCCTTCTTAGAAAGTGAGGTCAGAGGTATCACTGTAAATACGTTCTCATAAGAATAAAATTAAAATCTAATACTGCACTCATATTACTGGTTATTGACTGTAGAGGTGTAGATCTGTTTGTTTGTTTGTTTCAGATGTTAGTTGCTATTAGACAGCCTATTGAGGGTTTCGTAAACTTGACTTGAAATTAATGCCTAATAACTCCAAACTGCTGCAGCAGAATTTCTTTGCACATTTATTGTTGTTGTTGTATATTGCTATCTTTCTTCTACCCTGTGTTGAACATAATGTGGAATAGTTTCTCTTTCCATAATTTAACAAACATACTGACTCTCAATGTAAATCGCAGAATTCACTGAGTTTGGTGATACTGTGGGCTTATATTGTAACAGTAGAAACTTCACTTTTAATATTAGTTATCTCTATTATTAAAAAAAACTCTTCTTAACAAATAGTTCTTTGATCTATTTCTTTTTCTGCTCTCCTTTTACCATCCTTCTATAACCTCCTTTCTCATCTGAGGAGCAAAAACGTTCTTAAGTCTTCCATTTTTTTCTCTGATAAAATTAGCCTCTGCAACATCTAACTCTAGATTTAGGACTGTATTATTCCCCATTCTCTGCGAGTGAGAGTAAAGTTCCATAGTTTCAGTTATACCAGCATAAACGACCTGTATCTTTTGGAGTAAGTATTCAGCCCTGAGGGATTTGATTAATGCCTTCTACTTAGGTACTAAGGAAGACATCACATGGGGTTGGCTTCCAGAAGTATCAGTGTTTCAATTAAAGGATAAGATAAAAAGTCTGTAGAAGGAGATTAGATTAAATTTCATTGATTCACTTTAAAAAATTATTATAAAAACATTTAAATATAGGTAATCAGTATCCTGAGTCTTATTAATAAATGCCCAAGAATTATAAATAATTTCTGAACTCATGTGGTGGAGTTTGCAGGGCTTATGAATTCTCAATATATTAAAATCTAAATTAAGACTTTTAATCTTAAATGCAAAATCTGTTTTCTGATTTGAAAGAAATACTTAAGAGAATAATTTTATAATTTTCAATTTGTATATTTACTTTGAAAGAGACCACCTTAACTTTAAAGATGATTCTCTTTGATGTGACACATCTTAGAATATATTAAGTTCCAAATTCTAGGGAAGCAGTATATTCTTTTTATATGACTTTTTTAACGGCAAAAAAATTAGACTGCCTGCTTATATATAAAACGAAGCAAAACTTATAATAAAATGCATCTCCAGGTTCATTTCTAATCAACCTTTATCACCTATTATTCACCGTATTAAAATTGAAAAATTGAAAAAGGCAAGTTTGACAGGTATGTCAAGATGAAGCCCTCAGAAAGATACATGTCAACGTTTAAATAGAAAATATCAAGGAAATGGTAAATTATAAAAAGTGTATCTTTATTCTTTCCTTTATGCAGATATTTTAGGCAATGAAAGATAATGAACAATTTCCTAGAACTTTGAGCAGCAATCCAGTGATGAGTTATTAGGGCAGTTACTCCTTGCTCAGTAACCTGTTGGCTGGATTGAGATGAGATGAGATGGACATCTTTAATGCAGAGATGACATAAAGTTTGAAAATTACGTAATAAGTAATGAATAATTATATAACAGTTCAATTTTTGTGGTTATCTTGAATTATTTCTCTTTTTTTCCCAAGAACGTGGTTTATTTCATCATGTCATAACACATTTTAAGACCACAAAAAAAATCCCTTCCATTAAATAAGAATAAAAATTAGAGTATTTGCTTGGAAGTACTTAAACACTTGGTTTGATGGCAGTTTATGAGATGATTATGGACAGATGTAGATTTGATTTAGGGCTTATGGTCTGGGGTAACTTAGGAATAAAAAGAGATGTATGCAAAAATTATCTGTTAAATGGTTTTATTGTTTGTTACTATTCAAAATTAGGGTAATGATATCCAGGGAATATATGCTACCATGTGAAGTTTTAAATTTAATGAGGATACTACCTAATGGTCTTTTATCTAAGAAGCATTCTGATTGCTTTTTGCCTGAAGATTTTGACAATTGGCAGAGTGACCTGCAATAACTCCTACTGTCTAAAAATCTTGCAATGGTTGTGAAATTAATCGGTATATAGTACTTCAGTTAGGTGATTAAATAAGACCAAGAATTGGTATCGTGGTCTACGTCATGTTAGGAAATTTAGATAGAAATAGAAATGATCCTCATCTTACCTTAAAATGCTAATCTATAATTAATTTCGTTCGTATTTCCTGGTAATTTTGTTAAAAGAAGTAATTATATTCTTATAGGTATTTTAATATTTTAGTTTACTTTTAACAGCTCATCATTAATCAAGAAACCTTAAAAAGCATGTAGGGATTGAGAATAATAAACATACTGTATTTTAATATCTTGAGATTCATTTAGTGTAAGTGAATCTTAGATCTTTTTTAAATGAGGTTGAATATATATTTTTTAAAAATTCAAAATAAAATGCTTCAACTTTTAAAATGTTTTATAAGAAAACTGAGATTATAAAAGTTATGCAAATGCTTTAAAACTCTTCAAATCTGTAGGGATAATGTTTCAGAAATAAAGATGGGAATGAATAATCTAGCTTACATATATGGAATGATAAATTCTCCCTCAACTCTCTCGAGATTCACACATTGAAAAATTTTTGATTATGTAACAAAAGAAAACCTTGTCAGCTATTACCCACCAAGTGAATTGTATTAAGATGGAGAATCCACTGTGAAACCACAGCTACTCATTACATTCCACCTCAGAAATCACTGTAATATTGTATTGCCACTTACCCTTCTTGCCCAGCATGATTAGTGTTAGTTTCTGAGGATGAGTCTAGACTGGGCTGTCATTTGGCAGTACCCTTCTTGCTACTGTCACTGCATCAAGTTTGTTCTTGGCCAACCAGGCTCTTAGCAGATTAACCTAGCAGAAAAGCTTTCTGGCCTTCTGCCCAAACAGGCAAAATAGTGATACATTTGTGAAGTCACTCAGGTGAGAGGAGATCTATTAAAAAACTTAAATACAAACAGATTGATGTTTTACAGAAAGTCAATCCATACTGTTTCCAGGTCACTTGAACTTTACAATGAACTAATTCTATGTCTTCAGTTAAAAAAAAAATCCATCAAGCTTTATCTTTGCATTTGTTCAATTACTACTCTAAGTTTTGATAAATCAAGAACATTTAGATAGAAATTTAAATGATAGCCAATTTTAAGGTACTAACTTTTAAAAAGTATTTTCTTAAAGTAGGAGTCAGGAGAGAGCAAGGGAAGGGAGGTAGGAGGGAGAGGCAATACAAAAGAAATCTCTTCAATTTCCTTGCAATAGAGTAGGTACGAAATTAATATTTTATAAGAACATTGAAGTATCTTTCCAAAAATTGGATTACAAAAAGAAAGATTGAGATGTCCATAGCAAATAAGACATTAATTTTTTGTTTTACATATTTATCACTTTTGCAAATGTGTATGTCTGTAGACTTGTTCATATTTTGAATACTTAGCAATGACAGAAATAAAGAAAAATTCAGTTTGTTTAAAATAGACAAAATGCTAGAATCTCTAGAAGTGATTACATTCCGAATTAAATTGTCACTAAATTTTTTTTATAAAGATTTATTTTAGAGAGCAGAGTGGAGGGGAGGGGCAGAGGGAGAGGGAGAGGGAGAGGGAGAGAGAGAGAATCTCCAGCAAAGATGCTGCGGGTAGAGCCTGACTTGGACCTGTCTCCAAGACCCTGAGATTGTGAGCTGAGCTGAAATTAAGAGTAGGATGGTTGACCAGTGGAGCCACCCAGGCACCCTGTCATTAAGATTTTTAAATGTAAAATTTAAGCCTTGATGTTAAGATGCCGCAGTAGAAAAAATCCTATGTATTTAATCACTTTAAAGGAAACTTAGGTGCCATTTTAGAAAGTGGAATGTTGAAGTATAACTTGACTGTAGTTTCCCTGAATAAAATCAATTTTAAGGAATGTAGTATCTTTGATTATGGATCAAAGAGATATAAATATCAAAGAGAAATAGCTATTGAGAAATTTTGGCCTTTTAAAATTCATTTTGTGACAAGCTTGATGAGAGTGGAACAAGACTATTCTAGTAGAAAAGAATAATGCCTCTGTCTTATTGCCAACATTGCATGGATGTCTTGCCTTGTTCTTTCTGTGTTCTCATTTGTATCTTCTAAAATGGTCAAGATCCTCATTAAAAACATTCAAAGCAGGATATCTTTCATAGGGTGTGCATGCCTCACACTTGTGATTAAATATTAAAACACATGAATTCAGAATACAGGGAACTAATTTCTCTGTTGGATGACTCAGGGTGGATTTTATTCATTATTTTTATCTATCACCTGGATTATTTACTTTTTCCAAGCTTTATTGAGGCATACTTGACAAACAAATTGTGTTTAAGTGGTACAACCTGATTTGATATATGGATACATTATAAAGTATTTACCAAACTGAAAACTTTCCAAATCTAGGGAGAAATACATGCATCCAGGTATTGTACACAAAACTCATTGGTCCCCACGCAGATTAAACCAAAAGAGGACTGTGTCAAGGCGCATTACGATAAAACTGTCAAAAGTCAAAGACAAAGAGTAAATTATGAAAGCATCAAGATGGGAAAAAGTCAAAACACCTCATTTCATACAAGGTTATCCCCCACATGACTGTTAATGGACTTCTCAGCAGAAACCTTGAAGGTTTAGAAATGCTAAGAAAAAAAAACTGCCAACCAAGAATACCTTACCTGGTAGACTTGTCATACAGAGGTGAAGAAGAAATAGAGACTTAATCAGTCAAAAAGAAGCTAAAGGGAATTCATTAACTTTAGACCTGCCTTGTAAGAAAAGCTAAACAGGAAGCTTTTCAAGCTGAAATGACATGATGCTACTTAGTAACATGAAAAAAGTCATAGGCGTAAAACACATTGGTAAACGTAAGGATACAGTCCAATCCAGAATAGCTGAGTACTGCAATGGCAGTGTGTAAACCACTTAACCTACTGTAAAGGTTAAAAGACAAAAGCATTAAAAATAACTATCGTCAAAATAATTTATTAATGTATACACAATATAAAAAGTAGATTGTGACCTCAAAAACAGAAAACATGGGTGAGGGGAGTAGAAGGGTAAATGTTTTTTATGAGGTCAAAGTAAAATTACGGTTTTAAAATAGGCTGTTAGAGCTGTAAGATCTTTTATGTAAGTCTCAAGGTAACCACAAAAGAAATTTAAAGTGTGTAACACAAAATTAAACATTAAGTTTTAAATTGTATACTCTGGCTTCTCCAGTTTTTAAATTTCGACTCAGATAAAATCACAATATTAAAAATCATAGGGAAAACATGTCTATATGTTACTATCTCTGTTTATATGTATGTATATGGTGACCCCCGCAGAAACTCGGGAATGAATGAATGAACTGGTAAATGAATAAAAGCTCAGAATTCTCTTTTTTTTAAACATTGATGTCAAGAGATACATTCAATGACTATTAAATCCATCATAACTTTCCACTGCATTCTATAGCTTGTTTGCTTATATTTAAATATACCTTCTATCTAAATATATTAGTTTTCTAATTGCACAAAATTTTATGATAGACTTTTTGAAAATCACTTGGAATCTTTTCGAGGGATCTTTACTTTAAAACCTAGGCATTAAAACTTGCTACTTCTCTGTGCTTGGAATAGAACTTATTTCTAATTAGTCTCTGGGCATTCATTTTGCTTTGTAATTCCTGCTAAATAAGGCTGGGCCTCTAGCTAGGCATTAAATGTTGGTCTGATTCAGTCCTCGTATACTATTGTTTTGTAGTTGTTCCAGGTACAAGTTAAAACAACTTGAAAAAAAAAAAAGAAAGAAAGAAAAAACCCAATAGTATCTGTTTCATTGTGATTCTCATTCAGCCTGAAATTTAATTATGTTGCTATGTGGGTTTGTAATGTGGATTAATAGTTTTATTGTACTCTTGTGATTAGTTTCTGTTTGTTCTAATTTCTTTTTCACTTCTTCCTGACCTTGAGGTAAAAAAAACACAGAAGATGTATTCCTTCAATTTAATGCCAGTTTGAGGTGTTTCTCCTGCATCATCAGATCAATGAAAAGTAAATAGGCTACACTTCTTGTTTCACAGTGCAGTATTGATCTTTCTTCAGCTTTTGCTTCCCTTTTTCCTTGCATGTTGTGTCTTTCAACCCCTGGGACTGAAGTGATTGCCATAGATTGGACAAGCTAACAAGCGCATGATAAGGAACCGGTGTTTTGTGGCATACTCACATACACAAGCTTGGTATATAAAGCCTGCTTCTGCATTGAGAGAAAGGTGCCATTTTGTGTGCGTGACACAAGCCACTAAGAGAAGGAACTAGAAGGAAAAAACCAGGAAGGAAGATTTTATTTGCTCTCCCAAATCTTTGCAGGTAGTGTTAAATTAGATGATGAAATTCCTTTGAAAAGTAAAGGACAAGTAGCCTGCGGGAAAATGCCATATGCTTTTAGCTGTAGCAATTGACTGGATGTTGACAGCCTATGGGTAAGTCTCTACTATCCTTTGGTGTCTATGCCTTCCCAATAATATGTGTTGCCTTGTTTTTTCTTTGCTTTGGTTTGGGTTTTTTTACTTAAAGCTAATCTTAGAGTTTGAAAAATGGTTGTAATTTGGATTCTATATCCAATACCTAAAAATATGCATGAAAGCCACATATTTTACTTCATAAGGAGCATTCAAAGATAAATCTGCTCCTTTAACAATCGGACTTATTTGTGGCTTTTCTTTGAGGTGAAAAGACATATTTTTGTAGACATGTGCACTGATCTGTTCTCTAAATGCCAAGTGATGGGAAGAAACAGAATCACTTTATAAAGCTAAGAAATACTTTGCTTACTCTATGCCTGTCTTTAACATGTTCATTGTGGAAATCAGAGTGCTCCAAGTTTTATTTTTGGGCCCTTCTATATCCATAGATTTCTCTGGCATTGAAAAATGGATAAATGAATAATTGATATTCTATCACATGCTATTGTCTCCTTATAGAAGCATATTTTATACTGTGTAGCTCACAAGTTTCCTGACACCGCTTTAGGACAGTAAGGATTCCGTTTCTTAACTCTAAGTGCTTATTAGTCATTGGTGCCATTGGTTTCTAGTTGTGTGAACTAATGTGTATATAAACAAGTTACCCCCTGGTTTTAATGCTCTCCTTCTTGAATTCAATTTGAGAATCTATAGTCAGGTTATCACTCTGGACTCCGTGGATGAAACAAATGTCACATGGCAGAGAAAATTAAAACTTTAGGTTCTCATGGGGCAACTTACCTTGAAAAGTGTTAAGGTGGTATGAGGACGTGTGTAGAATGTTTCATATTTACTTTGTTAAGGAAAAATGTGCACAGTACTCAGGTTCCTGACTCTGGTATGTAAATTGCTGTACAGTGATACGAACTTCCTCCTGGCACCATGGACAACACTGCAATGCAGCTTTATTAGCACATTGCTTGCAACATGACACTTTCGTATCATAAGCCTTTTGTTGTTGGAGTGGCATACAGTGTACATGGAACAAATTGAGTATAATGTTGGAGCTTTTGTATCTTTCTGAGGTTTTATGGCATTTTAGACTTTGTGGAATTGGGAGATTGTTCGAACCCAAGCTATTAAGTAATCCTCTGGGTAATCCTAGCGTTGATTTGAAAGCTATTAATTTTCTATTACAGTGTGTTAAAGATATTCTATAGTGTGGTACTCACCTGCATTATTGAGTCAATGACCAATTGCAGAGTTGCTCTGTGGTGGTTGGAGCTTAACTCAACCCTCTGGGATCTCATTTATTATTTGCAGATATTGATTTTGGAAAAAGAAAAGCTAAGATGTGTGAATTTAATACTGACTTAGACCTGGCCTAGAGCTGTTAACCCTTAATGCTCCACATATTGTAATTGTTAACATAAAAAAAACTACTACATGTTTTGTGGTTTCAGGAAAGATCAATTATGTTCTGTTCACAATAAATATTATCAATATCTATCAAATCTAAATACCAAGTCTCCAAATGATCTTGCTGTATGTTCATAGCATCTAAACTTAGATCTTGTCATACTTAAAATTTCCTGATGTCTTAGAAATGCAAGTGAGAGAAGAATGTTTACTTATTTAAAAAAAAGATGCTAAAAACAAAGCCCCAAGTGTGTCTGGAATATAGTCTCTAATTATCACACACGTGTGTGTGTGTGTAAGTGAATCTTAGTGATAATTTATTCTTTTTTTTTTTTTAAGACTTTACTTATTTGACAGAGAGAGAGAGATAACAGGTAGGCAGAGAGGCAGGCAGAGAGAGAGGAGAGAGGAGGAAGCAGGCTCTCTGCCAAGTAGAGAGCCCGATGTGGGCCTCGATCCCAGGACCCTGAGATCATGACCTGAGCTGAAGGCAGAGGCTTTAACCCACTGAGCCACCCAGGCGCCCTGATAATTTATTCTTAAACATAATATTTTGGGCAGTCCTCAGGGAATTTGTTCAAGTAGCTTCAGAGACTGGGGGGGGGGGAAGCTTATTTCATAACTTGAAGTTTGTACTACTTGATCTCTTATTTTGCCTATGCCCTCCACCACTTCCCTCCTCCATGTATGAGAAATACAGCATAGGAAATATAATCAATATTGTAATAACATTGTGTGGTAACAGATGGCAACTATGCTTATCACAGTAAGCATTGAGTAATGTATACAAATGTTGAATCTTTACCTTGTACCTATAAAACTAACATAATAGGTATCGCCTGTACTAGAAAAAAATCATACAATTCTGTGGGGCAGATTTTGATCTAAAATAATATAAAATTCAAAATGAATCCAGGGCTTATGTGGCATTCTAGCATGAGTGATCTCTTGACTGAAGGGACACAGAGAGCCTAGTATGACTTCGGTGCTCCCACAGGCTAATAAGTTTGCAAAGTCACACTTGTGAACTATGCAACAACCACTACCCTATGCCTTCAAATTTGTAACTAAGGCATACACTGCCTGTGTTTCCTTAAAATCTGAATTTTCTCCATGAAATATCATCATGATTTTCATAGAAATAGCATTTCTAGATAGATAGTCATTGGAAATACTTATTTTGTTCCATTTAAGGTAAATGATATTTTTAAATTGAAAATTTCTATTATCACATTTTAATAACGAATGTCGAAGAGCAAAACTACTAATAAATTTAAAATCATCAAACTTAACAAATATCAAAGGAGGTTAGGTTAACAATACATTTACTTGAACAAATAAACTGCAAATAATTGATTACCCAAAAGGAGATATTTGTTAAATAATTTGAGAGCCTAGCATGTTCAAAGATAAGTCAGTGCCACAAAAAGTGTATATGACACTTGGACTGCTGCTGCCTTTAGAATGTGTTTCAGTTCAAAATTCACCAATCCTAATTGCCTCCTATTTACAACTAATCTAGATGACCACATAAGTGTCCTTAGTAAATTTATGTATTCGTTCATTTTTTTTTTCATTAAACAGAAATACATTGTATACGTTATGGGTTAAGTGTGCTAGATAATGAAGACATAAAGAAATATAAAATTCAAAGTAAGAATCCAATAAGTATTAAATGAAAACAAGACCAAGACTTTTTATTTGAAAGCTCAACTATAATAGGACTATAACACAAAGCCACAGTTGATATAGAATAACCTTACAATAGAAGCAAAAGGAATGTACTGTGTTATAAGACTATACCAAATATGGAACAAAAAACATGTTTTACAGTATAAATTTAATGTTTAAAAAGCTGCCTTTGGTTAATATGTAGAAGGATGTCTAGCAGAATTGCTTAATTAGTGTAATTGTCCATTAAACCAACAGTTATATAGTATCAATGACCTGATAAGGGTTAGAGAGCTAGGAAAACAGGATCCACTTTCAGCCTATACATGAGAGCAGGAGAGAGGAGAAGACACAGGAAGGCAAATTCTACACTCCCTCTTTGGAACACTCCTTTAGTGTAGACTTTTGAGTCAAATTTCAGTTGGAAAGTTTTTCATTCTCTGATATATTTTTCTAAAAGCTAAATCATAGTGAATTAATATTTAGTTCAGTTTTAAATAATAAAATTCATAAGCTAATTTTGTTAACCATGTTTTTGGTATCTCACATGTTAAATTTAGTACATATGATCTGGAGGCTTTTGTAGGTTTTTATTAAAATATTGAACAGACTAGAGCCAGTTTAATGATCAGGCAGAGACCCACACAAGTTAGTCACATTGAACTTGGCTTACATCACCATATACCTAGTAGTGAAATTAAATACCCCAAACTAAACATGGTTACAAGGACAAAGCTGCTTACATGTTGAGATGTATAATGATCAGACATCTGTTGGGGAAATTTTAAGGAGGGTAGGGACCCAAAATCAAAGCTTAAAAATGTAAGCTTAAAGGCTTCTGACTTAAAAAATCACAGAAACACATTTTCAATGATACATCTGTGATCTGACACTACAAACGTTTTCCTAAAATGCTTAACATTCTTACTCGCAGCAATTGATTTTTAGTTTTATCTGAAAATGTATTTGAACACTTAAGTCAGTGTTTTTAATGAGTAGTCTTTGCTATTTATTTCTTTGTCCACAAATGGCAGTGATTATCAACTGACAACGGGCAGTCAACATTATAAGTGGTTTCATTTGGTTAACTGTAAGATGATTATTCAGGTTAATATATGGATGTCATTCCTTTAAATAAAGTGGGGGCGGAATAGCCCTATCACTGATTATTATTTCCTGAAAACTTCATCAGGCTATCAAGTTTTCTCATTTTTTTTCCTTTTACTTATATGATGATAATGAATAGTTTTGTTTTACATATTACAGGCCAACATACAAATAGAAAATAATTCTAGAACAATTGTCTTCATAAATTTAGGAGATGGATTTTTCTATCACTAGACTCCATTCATATAAACATCAACTTCCACTTTGACCTGTTCCTTTTTGGTAGACTGTGAAATAATACCATAAATTCATCCCCAACAGGAAGAGCTTCAGCAGTGAGATTTGAAGTAGCCTATCCTACAAAACGTAAGGCATTACTCAAGAGGCAGTTTTAGCAAAAGGTTATTAACGTTAGGCTCATATGGGTAGACATTGAATACAGTTTCTTTATCACTGTCCATTCATCTGATGGGACAATTTTATTTCTAAATTTAAGAGTACAGTGTTGTTATTGACACTTGGTCCACAAAGATGCTGATGCTGAAAATGACTCTTCTTACTGTTTAACTGCAATTTACCTACTCTTATGTCTAGGCACCTATAGTGGGAATAACCACAGAGTTGTCTTTGCCTAATGCTTTTAGCCCATTCTGGCTTCACTTGGCTTTTAACTCAGACTTGATATTTTATAAGAAAATTATTCAAATTCTCTACCTGATAGTAACATGATTTTCCTTGCCTGGACTCCCAGCTATGTTAATCCATATTCTTTCTCTTGTACATTCTGAAAATCAATCTCATGTGTGGACTGAAACTATCATGAATCTATGATCTCTAATTTGGACCTAAGGTGACACTTGACCATGCTTTTATTAAACTTTTTATGACTTTTGGGCTCCTGGGTGGCTCAGTGGGTTAAAGCCTCTGCCTTCGCTCAGGTCATGATCTCAGGGTCCTGGAATCGAGGCCAGCATCCGGCTCCCTGCTCAGCAGGGAGCCTGCTTCCTCCTCTCTCTCTCTCTGCCTGCCTCTCAGCCTATTTGTGATCTGATCTCTCTATGTCAAATAAATAAATAAAATCTTTAAACTTTTTATGACTTACATATTCTCTAGTGACTTTTTTCACACATGTTCTACACGCCCCAAATTAAAAACCTCTCTTCCTCATGTGCTGGGGAGACTAATAGTGCCAGTTCACATCTAGTTCATTTGGTTTTTCTCTCTCCCACAAGGATGATTTTACTCCTTCATCTCTTTTCTGTGTTAAGTAAGACCAGAACGTTCTGAGTAGCAATGGATTCTGAGCTACTTTTCACTGGAGAGCCTCCAGCATTCTCCTCTCCTGCTTTTCTTTTTTCTTTCTTCTTCTTCTTCTTCTTCTTCTTTTTTTTTTTTCCTCTTTTTTGACTTGGAGGCCTTATGACCCAAATCATGAAGCTACAAGACCGTAGAACTACTGTCAGCTTAAACTGCCATGGGAGCATGGAAGCCATTTGCCATGGAAAGATAGCAGGTCACATTTTCATGCTTAGATCCTGATGCATTTGAGAAATGTTAGATATGCACTTCTTTAATCTTTTGCTTATATGATCACTCTTTCTGAGTTGACTTCTAATTTCTTCGATTATGAATTGCCAATTATTAGGTTTGAATCAAATTATCTCCTTTTTTCAACTATTTTCTGCCTTCTACTTATATACTTCTTCCTTTCTTTTTGCTTATTACATATTTTATTTTCCTGTTACATATGCTTTATTTTCAAAAAGATTCTGAATTCCTTGAAGACAGGACTAGTATATCTCCATTTCTTATTATATGTGTATGTAATGCTATCGCTAATTTTTATAAGTGAGTGGATTTTATTTGAAACTCTTAATGAGGAAAATTCCATTTATGTTAAATCATATTTATCAAACACTGCACTTTTTGGAACTTGAACTCTAATATTGATCTGAAATGTCATTAATACAAAGCTATTACTGTCCCTTGTTACACCGCTGTGGCATTTTCTTAATTTAGTTCAAGGTACAACAACATTGGTGAGTTTAGGAAACAGGCTCTGACATGACCCTAAGGAAATAGGTCCTCACCTTTTATTCCTCTGGTCTCTACTCCAGATCAGATAGATTGAACACTATTGATTTTCTTTCAGAATCTTGTCTCTTCTCTCCAAAGATACATTATTAGTTATCTAGAATTGGATGAGAAGAAGCAAATTCATCTATAATTGTCTTTCAGTGCTGTTGTGGAGATAGGAAACCAATAAAATATTAAAATATTTAAAAAAATTTATGTTTGAGCTATAACTGACACAAATGATGGCATCAAATGAGTTACAAAGTTGAAAACTTAGGAGCCTACTTATATGCATAGATGTATTTTCCTGTCCTTTGCTGAGTATTTACTAGTAAATCTCAGAATAAGAGTTGATTTATTAGATTTCTTAACAAAATATTTTGATGCACAGCATTATCCATCAGCATGACATATGGAATGGCCACTGTATTGCTATGTTCATTGACTTAAGTTGGTTGCCTTAGTCTAGTATTTAAAGCTTTTAACTCCTATATTCAAAGGATGTTTCTGAACATTTTCAACATTTTAAATGCAAAGTGCTTCTGTAGCAAGTCATGATACAGTGTCTCAGGAGACAGATGAAGCTGCCACGTTTTTCTTTTAAGCTGAATTAATGCTTGTGTAAACTGACATCCATGAAGACAAAAGTGCTTCAGTTACAGAAAGGAACTACAACTCAAGAGGGGCAGTCAGTGGTTCTTACTATTCTGCAACAATAATACATAGCAAAAGATTCGTCCATGTCCTTGTCTCCTTTTATTCTCTTTTTTTCTAGAGCTCCTATCCGTAACATTATGGTTTCCTTGCTTTGGACCAAAATTTTATTGCCCTCAAGATGCCAAATGCAATTTCTATGACACCTTCTTTCTCCCCAAATAAACTGGTTGTAGAAAAAAACTAAAAAAAAAAAATTGTTCTGTGAGGTCAGGAGATCATTCCTGTATCCTATAGTATTGTTATTTGGGGAGGAGTAGAGTGAAGCCTGAGGGCCCAGTCTCCAAAGCCAGACAGACCTGTAAATAAATGCATCTGTGCTCTACTGCTTACTAGGGATCTGAGCAAGTAGCCTAACTGCTTTGAAACTTAATATGCCCACCAGTGAAATGGAAATGACAATAGGATCAGTCTTACAGGGATAATGTGTGTGTAGATTAAATGAGATAGTGAATTTAAAGTCTTAATATTTATAATACAGTGTCTGGTGTACATAAACCTTCAATTAATTGTGCTTTATCATAATCTTGTTGGTATAATCATTAGTACTTGTGATCATTAAGTATTGATAGGACTCAGTAAGATTATCTGGCACTGATTATTATACATTAAATTCAATTTTCCAATGCAGTGTGAAAATGCCTACAAACATATTTATTTCTGGCAGGTGTAATTTCTCCTTCTACTAAGTCAGCCAAATTACAATCAGGATATTGCTTGGCAGACTGTTCAGAAGAGCAAGAGTTTGGGTATATAATGATAGTAGGCTATGTCATTCTGAGGCATTCCATCTTTATAGAGGTAGATTTATAACTGCACTCAAGGTATTCTCTTTCTGGACAGTGTTTATGAAAGTACTAGCAGAGTACATCTTAGCTAGTATCTATGGTCAAATGCCTCTTTTGTTACCTTTTATGTTAAGAACTTTAGTCAGGTTGTGGTCAAATTTTTGGACTGATCCATTGTATTGATTTTCATGTTTAACTTCTAGTAGATAATTTTACTTGCATTATTTCTAATCTGTTTGGGTAATTTCGTACACCTCTAGAACTTCTGGATTTTGTTAATGTGTGCTACTTCTAGACTAGTTTCTTTAAAATGGCTTCCATTCAGTGTTTGGTTTGACATTGCTGGTTGCTTTGTTTTTCTTACAATTGATTTTTTTCCAATGTGGTATAATGGTTGCCTTACCAAAATATCATATAATTTCAAAGCATTAATACTGAATCTAATTACCTCCCCTTTGAAAAACAAATGGTGTGTGTGTGTGTGTGTGTGTGTTTTAAGTGGGTTCAAATTGATGTCAATTCTGTTTCTAAGAGTAGAACATGATTTAAACTTGGAGATGATTCACTGAATGATATTCACAGATAATTTATAACATATACAGATATACTTCTTAGAATTAGGAAAATATGTAAATTTTGTTATCATGAACACTAAGATAAAATGATTTATTCCATTATATTCTTTTAGTATACACTCTAAATTTCTAATTTATCAAAGGCCTATACTTCATATAAACCAATGTTATAGCACTAAGTTGACACGAAATCTGAAGTTGTTATATAGCATTACATGTTATATTTCATTGTATGGTGGTAGTTAGTATGTTACTGAATTCTAATTGACTTTACACATTTATTATATTATATAGAATTTTACAGAAATTGATATTTCTGAAGCTTATAAGCCACAATACTGTAAGAAAAGATGCAAAACAGACCTAATAATACCTTAATCTCACTGAGAGTTTGTACTTAAGACCATCAAACTTTTTTCATATGAACACATTTATTTCTTTCACTTAGAAATTAGGAATGTTCATTACATGTATTAAAAATGTTAAAAAAGTATAAATTCTTGTGATAGTAACTATACAGTCATTTGAATGAAAGAATAGATGATTCCAGGCAAAAACTATATCAGATTTTCCCCATGTGTGAGTACATGACTACATTAAAATTGATCATTTAGAGATGATTTATTTTATTGATTTCTCTTTATCTGTATTTTATAATAATTTTTCATATTATTAATGAATAATTTATAGGTTAGTCATTTAGTATATCAGTGTGGCTGTTGACACAACCACAAATAATTTTTGTCGGTCTCTTAAAATTATATAGGTAAAAATGATAAATTTAAGATACTTTTAGCATAGTGTACAGAAACTATTGAAGGAAGGTAGTATACAGTAACTATTGAAGGAACCTGTGTCTTCCTACTGCCTCTTACCAGAGAAACCATGTCCAGCACATTTTATAAATAATCCCAGTAACACTCCAGATACATAGAACATAAAGCGCACAGAATGCATGCAATATTCCTTCCCTTTAGGAATTTATAGATAGAAAATGAGGAAATGACTAAAGAACAATAATAAAGGATAGTTACTAATCATAAACTGTTTTGATTGTGATTGTGTGACAGACCTGTGCAAAAAAAGAAGGTACAAAGGAAAAATAGACAAACTCTGCCCAAGGAGCTCATAGTAGGGCTGCTGGGTGAGGCAAAATGATTTTGAAGAGGTGGAGCAGGTGCCAAACCATGGGAGACCAAGAAGGCCTAGGGATTTGGTTTTATGTACAAGACCATGCATTTTAATATTACACATATATTTTTATCTGTATGTTAATGATCCCATTGTGATAAAATGTATGCTTTTGGAAGATCTGACCAGTTTTGTTCACCAGTATATCCATACAGTAATCAATCTTGTAAGGAGCCTGGCATATTTTAGAGCCTGAAAAATACAAACTCAGACTAAAATCTTTGAGCAGATGTAGGTGTCAGACTTTTGATACCAAGTCAAAGAAGTAACAAAGTGCTACCCTTTATTTTGCATTTTCATTTTGAAACAAAATATATCTAATTAAAACTATTCATGTATACATACTCTATACGTGTATATAGTTTGTGCTACAGAAAGGAAACTCTAGTTTTACAGAAGTGTATTAAAAGGACTTGTAAAAATAGCCCAGACGAACATTGATGATAATCTGTAAGAAGGTAGGAGAATTTCAAGTGGAGAGAGGAGGCTTAAAGTTTTCAAGAAGTAGAATCACCAGTATTTTTGGGATAGGAGGTTATGATGTGGGCAAGATTTCTTCTCTGGTTATCTAGGTAAAATAATGATGATGCCATTCAGTCACTTAGGGAAAAATAAAAAAAGGACCTTAGTGTAAAAGATACTAAATGCCCCAACAAGCCTAAGATCCTATTAGGGATGAGGAATGAATATACCAGGAGAGAGCTGGTTGAGATTAAGCAAAGCCGGTTTGGTCTGAGGAAGTCTGAAGTGTGGCAAACATGATCAGTGACTTTGCTGACCTCTATTGCTCAGGTAAGACCAGGCAGAAGGTATGGGAAGTTATTCCATATATGCCCTTGGGTGGACCTTCAGGTCCATAAGAATAGGTGCTGAAGGGGCCTCCCATTCTTCTGAGATTCCCTAGGCCTCCTTTCCTTGCCCTCTTCCTTTGCAGGGTTCACAAATGACCCTCTTCCCCTACCTCATTTCACCCTCTTAGAGGTGCATGCTGAAGGCTCCCTCTTGGCATTTCCTTTAGCCCAGGACTGCATCCAGTTTCCCTCAAACCCATGATGGTGGCAGGAGGCTCTCCCTCCCTCCCAGTCTCCTGGGAACTTAGGCGTATGTGTCCATTTGTGCTATCTTGCTCTCCCCAACCCTCCCCACCAGCTTTCTTCTTCTTGCTGCTTTGGTTCAGGGGTGGGGCTCTTGCACCCTGAGGTTTTCCCCAGATGACCTTCACACATAAGCACTTCATATGCTCCTGGCTCACAGGAGAGTGTCTAGGGTGAGACACTTAGATGATGTAATCCAGAGTCCCCAGTCTTTGTTTTTTCTGCTTCAAGCAGGGGTCTTGTCTCTGATTGTGCCTGATGGGGGCATAAAGAAAAGGCAGAGGCAAAAAAAGAAAAAAAAAAGAAAAAGAAAAATCTTGGCTGTTTTGAGTATGAGTATCCATGAGGACATTGTGACATTGTGGACCTAATACTTCAAATATCTAACTAGAATTCCAGAAGCCACAAATAAACCAAAGACATTATTTTTTTAATTTGCTATCACTTAAAATTGGCAGATATGGTAATATGCTAGGAAGAAGTCATTGGAGTTGAGTGGCTGATAGCCTCTTCATTCAGAACATATCCTCTGGGAGCTCCCTTATACTCTATTGTATCCTAACACTGAGGCAAGATGTCATTTGTCTTTACATTGCACCATCCTTTTCTTAGAAAAACCCTAACAGAAAGTTGCATTTCTAAAAGAAGTTGGTGTATAAGAGATAGTCCAAGTAAGCTACATGTTTCATGGAAATTTGGAGTAAACTTATATTTTTATGGAAGTATAGGATATTCCTATCTGTTTGTATCTTTATTGAAAATGTCATTGTGGGCGCCTGGGTGGCTCAGTGGGTTAAAGCCTCTGCTTTCGGCTCAGGTCATGATCTCAGCGTCCTGGGATCGANTTTATTGAAAATGTCATTTAGGGCGCCTGGGTGGCTCAGTGGGTTAAAGCCTCTGCTTTCGGCTCAGGTCATGATCTCAGCGTCCTGGGATCGAGGCCCGCATCGGGCTCTCTGCTCAGCGGGGAGCCTGCTTCCTCCTCTCCTTGTCTCTCTGCCTGCCTCTCTGCCTACTTGTAATCTCTCTCTCTGTGTCAAATAAATAAATAAATAAATAAAATCTTAAAAAAAAAAAAAAAAAAAAGAAAATGTCATTGTGAAAAAAATGATAGTAAGAACTCCATACTTTAGAAAAGCTACATGATGAAAGCTTAGGTGAAATTAAACAAATAATCAAAATTTCAATGGTATTTTGGGATGCAAATGAAATAATGACAATTTTATATAATTAATAATTAAAAATATTTGATACCACAATTTTCAGACAGGAAGTTTAAAAAATGGTCTCTACTTAGCAGTGTAAAAATGTGTGTCTCAAACAGAAAGCATTTCCATAGATAGTCTATTTAGCAGTATTGTTGCACTTTGTCTTGCATATGCAGCTGAACTTAGAAGTTGAGCGACAAGGAGAAATAATTTCTGGTGACTTCATTACCTATCTTGACTAATGGTCTTATTAAATATGTGTTAGTGTATTAGTTTCCTAGGGCTTTTATAACAAAGTATCTTAAACTGAGTGGCCTAAATAATGAGAATGGATTGTACCATTGTTTTGGAAGCCAAAGTCTCAAAATACAAGGTGTTACTAGGTCGTGCTTCCTCTGAAGGTGCTAGGAAAGGATCTCTCCCAGGTCTTTCTCATAACTTCTAGTAGTTCCTTGGCTTGTGGCAGCATAACTCCAGTCTTCATGTGGAGTTTTCCCTGTATGTGTCTCTATGTCCAGATTTTCAGACATTTGGATAGGGGCCTCACCCTAGTCCAGTGTGAGCTCACATAGCCAGTTACATTTGCCATGACTGTATTGCCAAACAAGGACACACTCTGAGGTATAGGTAGTTAGGACTCACCATATGAGTAAGGGGGCATATAATTCAACCCATAATAATGTGACCGAAGACATTTTGGATCTAATAACTCTGAGGACTACAACAAAAGAAATAATTTATTTTTATATGTTAAGAAAGGTCTTAATAAAGTCAGTCAAAATTGTAAAGCATGACTACATAAGATGGTTCTTTTTCATTTGCTACCAATGATGTTGGTCTGGTTATAAAGATTAAATTCAAGGTGATATAATTTTGAATATAGTTCTCTTCATTACAGTATTTACCAGGAATTATTTTTTTGAGTAAACTATTAGAAATGGAGCAAGTACTGTACGTGGTCATTATCATTGTGAATTAAATCTATGACTTAAGTCACAATAAATTCTAGGCTTTGGTGAATGTCGTAGTCTGGTGTATTACAGGAAGATGGGATGACAATGTTGGCCTAGTACACCAAGAGATGCTTCTTACTGATGAAAGAGACCAACTTGTTAATATCATTCGAGAGAAAATCCCTGTCTTGGCTCACTAGAAAAGATTGGATCAAAGATTTGGCTTTTTTTTAATTGGCATAATTCATTTGAATAAACACTTTGAATAATTCTCTGCAAATGAATTCAAAAGTAGTTACACAAATATGTGCTTCAATTCATTTGGAAGGGAATAACATGTCCAAATTTTCTATACTGAAATCTGATTCCAGAAATGAAAGTGATGGCCTGAATTGCTTTCCAAAAACTGGAGTCTTGAGGACTGAGTGTGTGTGTGTGTGTGTGTGTGTGTGTGTGTATTTTTTTAATCTCAAATATTATGAAAATGGACTGATACTTTTCCATTTCTGGTTTCTGGTACTAAACCAAAGGAGATACAAATTGCTATTAAGCTTTATATTATTTTTGTTTTGAAATCAATATAATCTTAAAATAATTTATATATTCTATACATATAATCATTTCATAAAAAGAAATGTTTATATTTCCAGCAGTTACTTTTTCTTACTTCATGTGTTCCTTTTATTATTATACAATAAAACTTTGCCACATATTAAAGAATGTGTTGAAACACAAGAACCATTTCTTAGCTTCAGCACCAGACTGGAGCGCACATTAATAATATATATTTCAGACTTTTTAGTGTTTTTAAAAGATTATTCATTGTAAGTACTTACCAATTTTTGTAATGTTAAAAGTATTCATTCGCTGCATAGTGTTGAGCACTATTCTAGACACACATGAAAGCACTGCCATTTTAAGAAGAACAAAATTCAGAGAACTTATTTTCCAAGAGCAGACGGTGAATGGGTAGGTCCAGGATTCCATCTGACTCCAAAGCTTGTGCTCTGTTACACTATTCTGCATTTCTTTGTGCTTCTAAGAATATGTTACCTGTATGTACAAATGTACATTTAAAAATGTACCTTGTCTTTATTATAGGACTATGAAAAAAAAAGATATGTAATAGTTGCTTGAGGAATGACTTGACAAATTCTGACAGCAGTTTCCTGTATAACTTAGGGACATAGGATTATGGGTTTGAGTCAGTCTGCCTTTGTGACCTGAGGAGAGTCACTCAAACCCTCTGAACCTCAGTTTCCTCTTCAGTGAAATGAGGTCAGTTGTGTGTTTGCTGTAAAGATGACCTGAGATGATGAATGCTAAATGAGCAGTTGAGTAACTCAGAGGAATCTTTCTAAAAGTGTTCCCTGATAAAAATTATCTGTTACATGTGCTGCAAATGAATTCTTCCATTCTGACTTTTCACTTTCTTAATGTTCAATTTTGATAAACAAAAGCTCTTTAATTTTTTAAAAAATAAATATTTTGATAAATACAGAAAATAGCACCTACCAGAATGGTACAGAAGTGATGTTTTGTTAAAGTGAACCCACCATATAAACACCACTTAGATTGAAAACTACAGCATCTAAGGGGCTCCCTCACCCCACTTCCCATACTTCTCTCAAAAGATAATTGTTATCCTGAAACCACAGAACAGTTTTATCTATTCTTAAACTTTATATAAATGGCATCATATTGCATGATTGTTTTTCTGCTTGTGTCCTTTCACTTAACATTATCATTGGTATGATATAAACATGTTGATATATGTAATTGCAGTATGTTCATTTGTACTGCTGTATAGAAATGCATAATGTCAATATTATTTACCTCCTGTATTATTAAAGAACATTTAAGTTGTTTCCGATATAGAGTTATTGGAAATAGTACTGCTATGAACATTCTTCTATATGTCTCTTGGCAAATGTGTGGTGAATATTTTGGGATAAATATCTAGGAGTGGAATTGCCAGTTTATAATGTATGCACATATTCAGCTTTATTAAAATTGCTAAACTGTTTTCCCTAATGGTTGTACCAATTTACAGTCCCACAAACAGTGTATGCATGTTCACCCATCTCTCTAACTACCTCCCCTCTAGTAACCACCTATTTGTTCTCTGTATTAAATGTTTTTTTTGTTCATCTCTTTTGTTTCTTAAACATATAAGAGAAATAATATGGTATTTCTCTCTCTGACTGACTTATCTCACTTAGAATTATATTCTCTCGCTCCATACATGACATTGAAAATGGCAAGATTCCATTCTTCTTGATGTCTGAGAAATAAGCCACCACACTCTCTCTCTCTCTCTCTCCCTCTCCCTCTCTTTCTCTCTACATCTTTATCCATTCATCAGTTGATGGACAATTGGGCTGCTTCCATAACTGGGCTATTGTAAATAATGCTGCTATAAACATGAATGCATGTATCCCTTTGAATTCGTGTTTTTGTATTCTTTGTGTAAATACCCAGTATTGGAATTGTTGGATTATAGGATAGTTCTATTTTGACCTTTTTGAGGAATCTTCACACTGTTCTTCACATTGGCTGCACTAGTTTTAATTCCCACCAACAGTGCATGAAGGTCCTTTTTCTCCACAACCAACATGTGTTGTTTTTTGTGTTTGTGATTTTAGCCATTCTGACAGGTGTGAGTTGATATCTCCTTTTATTTTTGATTTGTATTTCTCTGATGAGGGATGTTGAGCATCTTTTCATGTGCCTGTTGGCCATTGGGATGTCTTCTTTGAAGAAATGTCTGTTCATGTGTTCTGCTCATTTTTTAATGGATTATTTGGTTTTGGGGTATTGAGTTGTATCAGTTCTTTATATATTTTGGAGATATATATTTATTGGATATGTTGGATATGTTATTTGAAAATATCTCCTCCCATTCCATAGGTTGACTTTTAGTTCTGTTGATTGTCTCCTTCATTGTGCAGAACCTTTTTATTTTGATGTACTCCCAAAAGTTTATTTGTCCTTTTTTCCCCTTGCCTTAGGAGACCTATCTAGAAAAGTTGCTATGGCCAATGTCAGAAAAGTTACTGCCTATGTTCTCTACTAGGAATTTTATGGCTTTAGGTCTCAAATTTAGGTTTGTCATCCATTTTGAGTTTATTGTATATGGTATAAGAATGTGGTCCAGTTCCAGTCTTTGCATGTTGCCATCCAGTTTTCCCAACACCATTTGTTGAAAAGAATTTTCCCCTCGAATATTCTTTCCTGCTTTCCCAAATAGTAATAGACCATGTAACTGTGGGTTCATTTCTGGGGTTTCTAATCTGTGCTATTGACTTATGTGTCTATTTTTGTGCCAGCACCATACTGTTTTGATTACTATAGCTTTGTAATATTATTTCATATCCAAAATTGTGAGGTTTCCAGCTTTGCCTTTCTTTTTCAAGATGGCTTTGGCTATTTGGGGTCTTTTGTGGTTCCATAGGAATTTTAGAATTTTTTTCTAGTTATGTGATAATGCAGTTGGTATTTTGATAGGGATTGTGTTAAATGTATAGTTTTGGGTAGTATATACATCTTTTTTTTTTAAGATTTTATTTATTTGTTTGACAGAGACAGCAAGAGAGGGAATACAAATGGGGAGGGGGAGAAGCAGGCTTCCCGTGGAACAGGGAGCCCATGCAGAGCTCGATCCCAGGACCCTGGGATTATGACCCGAATTGAAAGCAGACAACTGAGCCACCCAGGTGCCCCAGGGGTAGTATATATATCTTAACAATATTCTTCTAATTCCTGAGCAGTGACTGTTTTTCCACTTCTTTGTGTCATACTCAATTTCTTTCATCAGTGTTTTATAGTTTTCAGAGTACAGAGCTTTCACCTCTTTGGTTAGGTTTATTTCTAGGTAACTTACTATTTTTGCTGCAAATATAAATGGGATTGTTTTCTTAATTTCTTTATGCTTCATTACTGGTGTGTAGAGATGAAACATTCTGATACACTGATTTTGTATCCTGAATTTTATATCCTGAATATACTGAATTTGTTTCAATTCTAGCAGTTTTTTGGGTGGAGTCTTTCAGGTTTTATATATAGAGTATCATGTCATCTGCAACTAGTGCAAGTTTTACTTCTTCCTTACTGATTTGGAGACCTGTTATTTCTTTTTGTTGTTTAATTGTTGTGGTTAGAACTTAGAGTACTATGTTGAATAAATGTGGTGAGAGTGATCATTCCTATCTTGTTCCTGACCTTAGGAGAAAATGTCTTACTTTTTTCTCATTAAGGTTTATATTAGCTGTGGGTTTCCATATATGGCCTTTAGATTTAATTTATTTTTTTGACAGAGAGAGGTCACAAGTAGGCAGAGAGGCAGGCAGAGGGAGAGGGGGAAGCAGGCTCCCTGCTGAGCAGAGAGCCCGATGCGGGCCTCGATCCCAGGACCCTGAGATCATGACCTGAGCTGAAGGCAGAGGCTTAACCCGTTGAGCCACCCAGGCGCCCCCATATATGGCCTTTAATATGTTGAGCTATGTTTCCTCTAAACTTACTTTGTCAAGGGTTTTTATCATGAATGGATGTTTTATTTCATCAAGTACATTTTCTGTGTCTATGGAAACAATCATATGGTTCTTATAGTCCTCTTATGGATGTGTGTATTGATTGATTTACAATATTGGATACCCTTGTAACCCAGTAATGAATCCCATTTGATAGTAGTAAATGACTTTTTCAATATATTATTGTATTATTAAGTGGTTCCTTTATGTTTGTTATTAACTGATTAATGTATTTGTATGCCCCCATGTTGGGTGCATAAATATTTATAATTGTTAAATCTTCTTGCTGATTGCTCCCTTTATATTTATATAGTGTCCCTCTTTATTTCTTGTTACAGTCTTCGTTTTAAAGACTATTTTGTCTGATATATTGCTACTCCCGCTTTCTTTTGACATCTCTTTGCATGATAGGTTTTTCTCTAACACCAAAAGTTTAGTTCGTCTTTGGCTCTGAAATGAGTCTCTTGTAGGAAGCATATACATGAGTTTTTTTTTTTTTTAAAATTCATTCTGTTATACTAGGTCTTTTGAGTGGAGCATTTAGCCCATTTACATTCAAAGTATTTATCGGTGGGTATTTACTGCCATTTTATTTCTTGTTTGTGGTTTCTGAAAATTTTCTCTGATTTTTTTTTCTCTTTCCTGGTTTGCTTGTTTTCTATAGTGGTATAATTGGATTTATTTCTCTGTATTCTTTGCATTTATTAGTGGTTTTTGATTTGTGGTTACTATTAGGTTTATATATAACCTCTTCTGCATATAGCAGTCTATATTAAGTTGGTTGTCATTTAAATTTGAACCCATTCTTTACTCCTCCCCATGTTTTAGATATATGGTGCCATATTTTACATCCTTTTATTTTGTGAGTTCCTTGACTGATTTTTTGCAGAAATATTCATTTTTACTGCTTCTGTGTTTTATCCTTCATACTGTCACTTCTGATCTTTCTTTTCGAAAGAGTCCCCTTTAATATTTCTTGTAGGTCTGGGTTAGTGGTCACTAACTCCTTTAGTTTTTATTTGCATGGGAAATTCTTTCTCTCTCCTATTCTGAATGATAACCTTGCTGGATAGAGTATTTTATGCTATTAACTTTACCCATTCAGCACATGGACTATATCATGCCACTCCTTCTGGCTTGGAAAATTTCTGCTGAAAAAATTCCTGATAGACTTTTCAAGGTTTCCCTTGTATGTTATTGTTTTCTTTTGTCTTGCTGTTTGTAAATTTTTTTCTTTATCATTATATTTTGCCAATTCAATTATAATATGTTCTGGTGTGGATCTGCTTTTGTTGATTTTGATGGGGTTCTCTGTGCCTCCTCAAAATGGATTTCCATTTCCTACTCCAGATGAGGGATGTTTTCAGCTGTTATTTCTTCAAATAAATTTGCTGCCTCCTTTTCTCTCTCCTTCTGGGACTCCTATAATAAGAATGTTATTATGTTTGGAGTCACTGAGTACCCTAAGTCTATTCTCAAATTGCATAATTCTTTTTATTTTTTTCCCTCTCTCTTTGCTTTAGCTTGATTATTTCCTGTTATTCTTCTAGGTCATTAATTCATTCCTCTGCTCCTTCCAGCCTGCTGTTCACTGCATCATGCGTGTTTCTAATCTTGTTTATTGCATTCTTCATCTCTGATTGGTTCCTTTGTATCTCTGTGTTAAGGGTCTCATTGATGTCTTCTATTCTTTTCTCATGCTCAGTAACTATCCTGATGATCATTGTTTTAAATACTTAATCAACATGTTACTTATATCTGTTTCACTTAGACTCCAGTTGTGGCATTATCCTGTCCTTTCATGTGGGAGAAACTCATTTGTATTGTCATTCTTTCTAAGTCTCTGTGCCTGTTTCTGTGTTTTCAGAAAGTCAGCTATGTCCCCCACTCTTGAGGGTAATCGCTTCATGCCTAGGAGGTCTTGTAGTGCCCTGTCATGTAGCATCCTGTGTTCCGCAGAGCCTGGCACTTCAAAGAGTGTCTCAAATGTTGGCTGCATGTGCTCTGCTATTTTGTCCCGGCCACTTTATCCTTTTGACCAGTCATCTGCATAGGCTCTCTGTGCCTGTTATGGGCAGTGTTTTGTTCCCAGGCTGAATGTTGTGGGTTTTAATTCGGTGTGCTCTGGTCTGCTTATGAAATGAGACCTGTCAACACTGCAAAACTGGGATGGGAGATACAGTTTTGACAGGGGTTAGGGCAGGTATTCTGAGGTAGGGGGGCCCAATGAAGTGGGACTGAAGCAAGCATGACTGGGAAAGGCAGTTCCACTGGAGCTTGGGAGGGTGGGGTTTGGTATAGGCAAGTTAAGTAGTGAAGGTAGGCACTGTGCTGGGTCCCACAGGCGGCCCTGTTCTCATGCCGAAGGGTGAGGAAGGGAAATGGCACCTGTCAGTTCTTTTGTTCCCAGAGGAGTCTCTTCATCAATGTTGTCTCTCTGAGACATGCTCTGAGATGAGCAAATAACCTCCCCAGTGTGTGCCAGGCATTCTTCAGCTCACTGTTGTCATGCTGTACGTCTGCATGCTCTTTGCCTTGTCTTCTGTCCAAGAGCAGTCCACATGCCTCTGGGCTCTTTCTAAGCCAAGCCCACTGACCTTTAAAAGTCTAGGCTTTAAGACCCACTGGTTGCAAGGACTCAAAGGATTTGGGCCCTCTCACTTTCCAAGCCAATTGCTATGGGATTTTTTTTCCTCTTGCTCTCCCCTGTGTGTTAGTCTGTTGCTTGTCTTTCTCTGTGATCATAGCTCCCTCCCCACCAAAATGGCCATGATCCATTTCTCTCTCTAGCCATATTGCTGCACTTCCTACCTTCTATGTGGCCTTTCCCTCATCTTTAGTTGTGGAATTTGTGCTGCCAGTCTTCAGGTCAGTTTCTGGGGTTGTATTTCCTGGGAGGAGGAAAGGCTAAGGTGCTCCTACACTACCATAATGTTCCCCTCCTCTAGGTACATGCCTTTTTGTCTGATAAATAATGTGGAGTATTTTCTCCCAGTCAGCAGTTTGCGTCTGTATTTATTTTAACAATGTCTTTCTATGAATGGTGTTTTAATTGCAGTAAATTCCAGGATTAATGTGGAAATTGTGTTCTCTGTGTGTATGTTGCTGTTGTATGTTGTATAAATATATAACAGATTTTTTTTATATCGATCCTTTATACTGAGACTTTGCTGACTTCCCTTATTAGATCTAGTAGATTTTTGGATCTGTTTTGCTTTTTAAGAATTCATTCAGATTCTCTATTTATACAATTATGAACAAATAGATTTGAATCATATTAGAAAACATTATAACTCAGGTTTTATCAGGGCCTCGTGTGCAAACAAAATATGAAATAGCAAAAACATTAAAAAGAGTAAGAAGAAAATATATCTCTCTAATTCAGTTACTTACAAGTAGAGTTTGAATTGTGATTTTTAAAATTTGCTTGGGAAGATATCTAACCAGTTCACTGAATCCTTTGTGTGTCATCTAATGGCTGTTTTGTGTCAGTTATTCAAGTCTCTCCCAGTAATAGGTCTCAAAGACATAATACAGAAATATGCTGAGTCTGTAGAGTCTCTGTCTAAGCCCCAAAGTATGCTCCAAGTGAGTGAAGACCCTTGACACGAGAAGATTATATGAGAACATAATAAAAAGAGCTGTAGCTGGGGCATTTACAAGAGCTAGACTGACACATTAAATCTCTTGAGGCCCTGAGGAGAAGCTAGAGTAATCCAGTAATCTTTCTGGGTTACAGCTTTCTTTAGTATAAAGAACATTATTAAAAAGAATACAGGGTTACCAGGTAAATTGGTTTAAATAATTAAGGCTAATAGATGAATAATTAATAACAAAATTATGTTATAGACTCTCTGGTTTCATATAATTCAAATTAATTTTATATGTGGAGCCTTATATATGTGAACCCTAAATTTTAAAAGCATGTAATCTTAGAAATTTTAAATTCCTCCTTGATATTAAATGGATGCCTACATACACTTACAGTATAAGCTGTAGGGCAGAAACTGAATCCTTTCCCCACTTAAACATTATGGTGGATGCCTCTAGAAATACTATAAAAATGACTAAAATATATGATGCCATAATGCCTAGTATTAACTTGTTGCTGATTCTTCACGTAGTAAACAATGAAGAATAAGATGTGTAGCTTTTGAAGTGACAAGAACCATATCTAGTCACTAGAGTACTATTTAGAAAATATCTGTTCAATGCATGCAGTATATTGGTGTTTCCCCTATATTTTATTTGAAAATTTACCAGTGTCGTTAGAGCCTAGTGAGCCAAGGGGAGAATGGAACTAAATTAAATTAGTTACGAAACAAAGAAAACTTTACAATTATGAGGGGACAAATGGGTCTTATCCTATATAGAGAGAGTAGACAATAAAATTTTAGTGGTAGAATGACATGGCCATGTTTGGGTTGGAGGATTAATCTTTTTGTAACATGGAATCAATATTGCAGACAGGGAAAGAGAAGAGGAATCAAGTCTTAATACTGGGTAACTACAATAGGCCTTTGGAACAAAGACCAGGACTAATTACTAGAACTAAACTAATTCATTAGGAGAAAATTCACACAAAAACCTGTGATTTCTAAAACTGCACTAATTGCATAAAGCTAGTTATACTTAAAAAAAAAAAATCATTGGTTGGGGTGCCTGAGTGGCTCAGGCCCTTAAGTGTCTGCCTTTGGCTCAGGTCATGATCCCAGGTCCTGGGATTGAGCCCCACACAGGCTTCCTGCTCAGTGGGGAGCCTGATTCTCTCTCTCCCACTCCCCTTGCTTGTGCACATGTGCCCTCTCTCTCTGTCAAATAAGTAAATAAAATCTTAAAAAAAAATCATTGGTTGAGTTATTGGGACTAACTGGAAACTCCAATGGATGGGGTCCAACTTTAAGAGAATTAAAACTTATTACCGATTAAGCACCATTGAATTGGTAAGTTAACATTCTAGTGAGATCGGTAGTCATAAAAGCTTCATTAGGTTAAAAAATATTAATTGCCTGATTTTCATTATACTTTAAACTTTATTTTGGAACATAAAGTGAAAATCCAGATCTCCAAATGTATTATGTTATTTTCATTTTGAATTAATGGTGATTGTCACTAATTTTGTTAACTCCACATTTTGCAAACTTTACTCTTATTTTGAGTTGATATACTGCTTTTTATGTATTAAACTTTCAAAATGTAAAAGATACACATTCTTTCATATTGCTTTATACAAAAGTAAGATATGCTGTGTTGTTACCTTAATACTGTTATTAAATGGTTTTATGATTTTGGATGGCACATTCAAACTCTCCATGCTGCTACATGTGAATTTCCACAATTAAATGTTTGGGGAGTGGGAAATGATGGAGATATGGGAGAGATTTTAACTCTTTTAAAAACTGACCATTCAATACTGGACATGGAGATGGCTTTTCTATAGGCTTCCATTATCTACCCCCCCGCCCCGTTTTCAAATCAAAGGAGAATAAATTTTATAACTGTGGGATATGGGAAAAGAGTATGTGGAAAATGAGACCATGTAGGGAAATAACAGGCAGTCCTTTCTGGGGAAAGAGGAGGAGAATAGTTGTTCTTACTATAACCCTACTGTTCTCTTCACCCAAACTCCATGGTCTTAGAAAATGTACATCTGCTAACTGTAAAATTTACTAAAATTATGGTCACTGTACTAGAAATCAGAGCCACAAGACTCAATTCATCTTCAAGTATACCTAACATGGACACCTGTTAGGTAGTGCAAAGTTATAGCTGAATCAGGACAAATAGGGAAAGCTGACTTTTACCCCACAATCTCCTGGCTAGTTAGCTATGCCAAGTCACTTTAGTAACTCAAACAGAGCAACTCCATGTGTTATGCAACTGAATTTTTGTATTTCATTTAACACATTCTCATGGGGTTACCTTTAATTATAAAACATTTCTTTCAAGTGAAGGACTTGGACAGATTGATCTCTACATTTCTGTGCCAAACCATTTCTGATGGACCACATATATGTCTGGCTTTTTGTATATGTCTGATTATTTTTTGGTTTTATCCATGCTCCAAGCATCTTAAACACTGCTAACTTTCTTATAGGTTCTCAGGTAATATGTTTTGACTAGCTAATCCAATTCCTTTAACACTTTTAGTAGCCATTTATAAACTCAGATACTACTTATATTAATATTGGATCTGTATGGCATGTATATTAGTATAGACATAATTACTTGGTGGCATAGGAGAGGAAAGTCATCATTATTTTCTTTCTATATTAACAAAGTAACCTGATTACAATTTGTGCTAATAAAGATAAAGTGTATCGGTCAGCAATTTTGAAAATCCAGTTGACTTACATGGTTTATATTATGGCTATTTACCAAAATATCTTTCCGGATATAAAAAGAATTGTACTTCTCTACATCTCTTGTGGCCATGTGGCTTGCATTGGCCAGCGAAATTTGAGTTGAATTAATACGTGATCTGTGTAATTCTCCATGTTCTGTCTTGCTTGGCTGAGGTAATTATGAAAGTATCTGTTGATATGGGAGATGCCTCAAGCATAGGACAGCCTGGAATGCTAAACACAGCCCTGGAGAGCTACCTAAACCCACAGTGAAATTTATGTAACTGAGAAGTAAACTCACTATGATATGCTATTGATATTTTGGGGTTGTTTTGACTACAGCATACACTAGTATATTCTGACTCATACATCTGAAACTTTTTAAAAAATGATATTTATAAGTGTCTATTAATACCATGGTATTGTTTTTAATTTAAACAATGAGGTTGCTGAATTAGATTGATTTTTATATATTTCTTTGCACTTTATATACTTTATATGAAATATATATGGGCTCAGAGAATGTTTAGGGGTTAGCTTCAGTCTCATTTTATAATATTTAGCATTCAGTTTCCTCTAAGTATATTTCTACTAGCTTACTCCCATTACAGTAGAATTCTCATATAAGTGCAGCTTCTTCAGAACCAAAAGAATCCATCCTCAGAAGCAATTTCTGCATCTTTTTGTAGAAATATACCTATAAAGTAAGGATGGGAAGGGTGATATTACTTTGTTACTAACTTTTCAGTGAATAGCCATCAAATTCAAATCAAAACCACATTGAGATACCACCTTACAAGAGTTAGAATGGCAAAAATTGACAAGGCAAGAAGCAACATATCTTGGAAAGATTGTGGAGAAAGGGGAACCCTCTTACACTCTTGGTGGGAATGCAAGTTGGTACAGTCACTTTGGAAAACAGTGTGGAGGGTCCTCAAAAAATTAATTACCCTGTGACCTAACAATTGCACTACTGGGTATTTACCACAAAGATATAGACGTAGTGAAAAGAAGGGCCACATGAAGCCCAATGTTCATAGCAGCAATGTCCACAATAACCAAACCGTGGAAGAGCTGAGAAGCCCTTCAACAGATGAATGGATAAGTAAGATGTAATCCGTATATACAATGGAATATTACTAAGCCATTGCTTGCATCAGCATGGATGGGTCTGGAAGAGATTACACTAAGTGAAATAAGTCCAGCAGAGAAAGTCAGTTATCATATGGTTTCACTAATTTGTGGAACATAAGGAATAGCATGGAGGACATTAGGAGAAGGAAGGGAAAAATGAAAGTGGAGGATTCGGAGGGGTAGATGACCCATGAGAGACTATGGACTCTGAGAAACAAATTGAGGGTTTTAGAGGGGATGGGGGTGGAAGCATGGGTAAGCCTGGTGATGGGTATTAAGGAGGGCATGTATTGCATAGAGCACTGGGTGTTATATGCAAACAATGAATCATGAAACACTACATCAAAAACTAATGCGGTACCATCTGGTGACTAACATAACATAATAAAAAAAAATTCAAACAAAAGTTATCAGTGATGAAGCCATCTCTAGAGATTCATTGTTGAGTTTTTGATACTAAACCCAGAAATTCAGCATGGTAACACATTCTCAACAAGATCATTTTCTTACATACAAAGTTATGCAGTATTATTATTTTAATATTAATACACATGCTTTTTTGTTCTTTCTTCCTCGGTAGATTAATTGATTACATCTTGCACATCTCCTAATTTCACTTTAACATTAAATCTACATGGAGATAAAGCATAAAAAATGTTAAAACATGAAGCCCATTCACTTGTAGTATCAGGGCTCTATCACAGACATTATAGGGCTTAGCCAGTTAAAATTCATATAGAAAGTCAGAATCTGAGAAAAGGGAAACTTGTTTAAGTCTGAAAATTTAGAATAGGGGTAGAGATATCTTAAATGATTCAATAAACTTGTGTCCATGAGAACTTTGAATATAGAGCATAGAAATAGAACATGGAGCATTGGTAAAATTTCACATAATTGCAAATTTTACATAAAACCAGTGATTCCTTCTTTTCCTTCCAAGTGGAAAAGTGATCACAATATTGCTTTCTTAGCATGAGCACCAAACTGAAGTCATGAGAAAGTTTAGGTTTATTGGAAAACATTTTCAAAAGAGTCAGAGGTGGATCTTGAGGGTTGAGGGAAACTCCTACCTTCTTAGATCTCCCCAGATGTGTGGATGTTTGAAGGCTTTAGGGAGGCAGCTTGTCATAGCAGAGGATAGATCCTCTTCCTAGCCGAAGGCTCAGGAAAAAAGATGAAGAAAGGAGAAGAGGGCAGGACTGTTGAGTATGGCTGAAGATGCCTTTTCGGAAGACCTTTTTTCAGAATTCAAGGCACTCCGGTAATGAAGGTAGTGAGCAGAGTAGAGCCCAGAGGAAGCATAGTGCACACCATCTCCCAAGAGTTGACATTAGGTGAGCAGATTGGGCAAAAGAAGTTCAGAGGCAGACATGGGAATCATAGTAATAGGCCAAGAATAGGGAACAAAAGAAATGAGTGGCAAATGAGAAGGTAAAAAGAACACATGCCAGAGACATGCACCATTCCATATGGCATCTTTTCATGTTCCCACACATCATCTGTGGGAGAGCTGGTAGGAAATGGACATATGGCTCACTTGTCCAGCATTTCTGCAGATATCCATGAAAACCTTTTAAAGCAGTTAAGAATAATGGTTAAGAATTTGAGTCATGAAGCTAGACTTACTAGCTTGTCATCCCAGTACCACTAAGCAGTTGTGGGGTCCTTTGTGAAGTTTGCATAAATTTTCTCGACCTCAGTCCCCTTATGTCTTATATGAAGATTGTATAACTTGGACTAACTCCCTAGTTTAGCATGACTAAATATGCTTCTGGATATATAATAGCACTTTATGCTGCTGCTAAAACTTTTTCTATTACTATGAAATAATCATCATTTTTCTAGAAGGCAGTAAAATAGGAAATCCTATATATATAGTCACTTGAACATAGGTCTATTTTTAATATATGGGTGTATGAATAACAACACAGATCACTAATCACACTAATTTTGATTTTTGGGTATCTCAGGGAAAATTCATTGGCCTTGTTACTATGTACTTTTATTTAATAAAACATTTATTTAACACGTCTTTTTCCACTTAGCCTTCTTCATCTGTTACTTCTCTTTTCTTCTAGGCACTGAGTTTCTCTAAACGTAATCAAATCCTTTTAGTAAATAAGGTGATACTGGTTTTGGGTAGTATAGCATAGGGCTTATGAAGAGTGTGCTTGGATATCACAGACTGAATATCTTTGCTAATGTAGAAAGTTTTTTACACAATAAGGGGCTAGTAAATTTATCTGACCAGGGGAGTGTCATAATAACTTTGGAAATTACTGTGGCATTAATATTAAAAAAGAAGTAGAAAGGGCAGGAGACTGAAAACAGAGAGGTCAGTTGAGATGTAAAAGGCTGGGTCTGAGCTAATGAATGACTTAATTTATAGCATTTTTTATAAGAGTTATAAAGAGGTGCTAAATATGAGGAGGTCAAATTGATAGAACTTAGAAAAAATGATGGAATATTATAACAAGGATATGAGACCAGTCAAATATACATGGGATTGAATACTTTCCCAATAATAATTAATAATCACACATTTCTTTGCAGAGTTTGCTGAAGGAAAAAACAAAAAATTCTTAGCTATTCAGATTTTAAGATGTGTCTTTGAACAGAGAAAGAGTTCTATGAAGCTAATGGTAATATACTCTGTATTAGGATGTGAGTTCCTCAGTTTATGCCTATGTGGAAAACAAGAAAATGGGCAGAATCTGAAGAACATAGAAATCCCACTTAAATCGTATAAATGATATTCCCCTGTCATAATAGCAGGATTTTTTTTTACTAGCTTAATATCAAAGAAGAATTAATAAATTATAACATTGGTTTAAAACTAGATTCCCTTGGATCTTGGTGGTGTTTGTGGAACAATTCCTTGGGACTTCTGAAGTGGGAAAGACAGTAAGGAAGAGCAGCTGGGGCTTTGCATTCCCAATTGTCACTTCAGACCTGAGCCATTCATCTCTTTTATGGGCTCACCATTATAAGATTGTTTGAAGAAATAATTTTGTGACTAAAGAATTAGAAATCCTATCTGATGGTATTTGTAATTCTTGAATACAATTATGTTAGGATTAAGTATGTAGTGAGACCCTCATTTTTCAGCATCAGTTTAGTTATTTGGGTCTCCACAGAAAGTCTTGAATCAAAGAACCCCATTTGGAAATTGTTTTGTGTAGTATTGTGGATTTGAAGGTATGCATTAACAATTGCATTCAGGCTTCTAGTGCCTGGAGCAGGTGGGGCAGAAAGAACTCCTCATGAGTTCACTGATGCCTCCAGGCCTCTGCTCTAGCAAGTTACACATCATGCTCTGGGCAAGGTCACTTGGCCCATGGCATTTTTATAGACAAGATTATTCTGGAGGCATCTGAGGCACACTTTTGTTTTCTCAGGTTCTGAACCAATATATTTTGAAGCACATAATTACTTCATTAACGTTTTTGCAGATACCCCAGTAGGAAAAGAGGCAGTTTCCTTTGACATTGAGATGGTCACCCCTGAGAAGGGTTTTGGCAAGGGAGAAAGTTCTATGGTCGAGAGAAAGACATAGCATATGGAATGTGGTATAACAATTTGCAGATACAATTGTGCAGACTCTAAAAAATACCCAAATGATTTTGAGGTAACTAATACAGTCCGTCATCTCTTTTAATATTTTATCTATTACTTTATAACAAACTACTCCAGAATTTGGTGGTTTAAAACAAAATTATTTTCTCTCATGGTCGCTGTGTGTTCAGGAATGTGTATACGGCACAGTAGACATGGTTTGTCTGTTGAGTGGCATTTTGGGCTTCAGTTGGGAAAGTTGAAAGTTGAGTGCTGGAACATTCTGATTACATGTCACTCACATGTCTAGTGGTGGATGCTGGCTATTGGCTTGGACCTTAGCTGGAACTGTGCTTAACACACTTAAATGTAGTATCTCCATGTGGCCTAGTCTTCCTCACAAAGTGTTGGCTAGATTCAGATAGACAGACAGACGGAGAGACAGAGAAAGAGAATCAGGCAGAAATTATTTCATCCTCTATACTATAGTCACAAAAGTCATATTGTTAATTCCAACAAGCTCTATTTACAGCAGTTACGAAGGTACACCCAAGTTCAGGAGGAAACCGCATGGGTTCCATTGTTTGGAGACAGATTACTGTCACATTAAAAAAAATTTAAAAAGTACAGAGGTGTACCCATATTGGTACAATGCAGTCTGCCACATGAGAGAAGTAAAAAGAGGATTGAAAAATGATGAGTACATTATTGTGCTTTGTTCTGAAGTGCCAGTCGAGCCTTTCTCTTATTGGCTCTGAGCCAATTAAAATTACACACACACACACACACACACACACACACACACATATAGAGAGAGAGAGAGAGAGAGAGAGAGAGAGAGAGAGAGAGAGAGTCAGCTTGATAATGCAGAAATCTTCAATGGAAAATGCAAGTCAAAGTCTCAAACAGAATATTTTTCCCATTGAAATGAATTTACTTGCCAACCCATAGAGCTGAGAAGACACCCCAGTGAGTTTTCTTCACTTAGCGCAATACAGAGCAGAATATATGTGAGGAAAAGTACAAGAAAGAAAAAAAATGTATATCTCTGGCCAAGGTACATTTTCTTTATTCTGTGGACTCGTCTTCAGTTGGAGTACACTTGCAATGGTGCCAGATATAAAATGGAATCGAGGGCAGGCAGAGTCTTAACAGGTGTTGGTACAAACTTAAAGCTTCAAAGGGACTTGCTTTTTGCTGCCAAGAGGATCGATGCAGATGTACGCTTTGGCTTCTTTAGACTGAAATGGCCTAAATTCTCTTTCTTGAGAAAAGTTTGTGAATTTATTCCATGCTAAAACCCACTGTTATCTGACCAGCCAGGAAACATTTCTCCGTCAGAAATGGTCTCTTGTCATGAAATATTCAAACGAAAGACAGGCAAGGTTTTGATTTTTAATGATTCCATAAAACACCCTTTGTGCTATGTTTTTGAGTTTTTTGTTGTTGTAATCATTGGATTCAAGGGCCAGACTTTTAAATGCATATCTGCCTTTCTCTGTCCTGTCTGAAAACTCTGCCTGGCTTCGTGAAGCTCAGACTCGAGGCTTTCATACCTGATGGGCCTTTCCCAGTAACACAGGTAAATCACTGCAGCTGTGAGCACTATTCACAGAAGGTTAAATTTATTCCATGCTGTAGAGTAGGAACTCATCTCTGTAAATAATTTTATTATGCTCCTTTATAAACATTTTGGTAGAAGAAAATTCCCGGTTTAACTCAATAACATATTATACTTTCCCTGTCCCACAAATTAGATTGATTATGGTGGCACGTGAGATTGATAATACATAGATCTGTGTTATGACAGCCATTGTTTTAGTGCCAGGCTGAAGAGGAATGCGTCCTTAAATGTATCATTGTATAAAATATTGACCTAGAGAACTTCATTATTCAAGCTGGAGAGACAGTCACTACTTAACGGTAATAAACTGTTTCTGTGTTACATTGAGAATACCTCGGGAAATATGAGAGTTGTCAAATGTCTTGAAAATCCTGTCTTTATAGTACACATGACACTAAAGCTATAGCTGTATTTTCTGCTAATAAAAGCAAAGGCACAGACAGATGTGAAGGATATCACGGTGCACTGACAAGAAACTAAGAAAAATGAATACCTGGTTGAGGAGTTGGAAAGACACAGGCCAATGACCTTGGGAAGCTTTACTCTTTCGAGATATTTTTGTTCTTGTAAGGAGAGCAAAGATAATGCTGCATTAGTGTAAAAAATAAAATAAACCTGAGGCTCTAAACTGAAGACATTTTATGAAAAATATCCTGAAGTGTCTCTTAACAGAAAGTCACGTGAGATAACATAAAAATAAAAGATGCTGAATGCCAGCCAGAATATTTTAGAAAAGACATTTTAGAAGTTAGCAAAAAATGATCTACAGAAGTACCAAAAAAAAAAAAAAAAAAGAATTTGAACCAGAATGACATTCTTTCATTTGTTAAATAAGAAAAATCCTTACTTCCTATTAGCCTTAACATCTCCTTCTGTCCTATTTCACCATTGGTAGTGAAGCTTTTCCGCCTCCAACGAAAACCGTGGTAATATAATTTAAAAAATATAAACACGTATGTCATTTTTGAATTGCTGTTAAAGTAGCCTCCTATTTGTTAGGAACTAAAAAAAAAAATTAAGAATCCAAAAACATTAGGACTTACTGACCTGTGTAACTAGTCATCCTAAAGTGCCTCATCATTAATTAGAGTATTCAGTATCATTTTGGTGTTTGATTTTATTTTATTTTGTTCTAACTTTTGAAATTTAGAACCCTATGAAAAACATATGTGGTAATGCTCAGTTATTCAGAATACCAAATTTAACAGAATACCAATAGATAATTTTTTAAAAATTTTTTCAGAAACCTTAAATTGGTTATACTTAACCAGATATTCATGCTGTGATAAAACTTTATTTCTTTAATAATACTTGAAAGAAATAGTATAAATTATAAATTTAATTTAAAGATAACTATAAGTAATTCTAAAATGTGGTGTTTTAATTTTCAGGTATCATCTTATTTTCTGAAGTTTAGATACTAATGATGCTCTATTTTTGCTTTATTTTTAACATGGGATGCCTGGGTAGTTCAGTCAGTTGGGCAGCTGACTCATGATTTCTGTTCAGGTTGTGATCTCAGGGTCATGAGATCAAACCTGGTGTTGGGCTCCCATACTCAGTGGGGAGTCAGCTTGAGATTCTCTCTCTCCCTCTGCTCCTCACCCCCAGCTTGTGCACTTTCCCCCTCTCTCTCTCTTAAAAAAATAAAAAAGAATACTATGACCATCTTTAGTGCATAAAGAGGCATCTTTGGATTATCTGCAATGTACTTACAAGCTCTTAAAAATGATTATACAAGGAAACACAAATATAAATACATAGTATCCATATACAAAGAAAGGGAAAAAGAGGTATGGAGCAAGAGACTTTTTAAAAGGGAGAAATGATGTCATATACTAAGGGTGATAAACAAGAGTGGAATAATAAAAAATATTAACTACCTCAATATCAAAATTGACTTTGTGCTTTATTTTTAATCTACCAACTAATATTAATATATAACATATTTGTGCCACATGTCCTTAGAATTCATTTTAAATTAATGAAAAATTAGTTCTTCAATTCCATAATTCTAGAATGTATTGTCTTAAAGACTGGCTCAGCAGTTGAGAAGACTCTCCAGATTTTGCATTTCCTTCCCCAAAGCAACCATTTCCCATAGTCTGCCTCAGGGTAGGAGAAGACAGGGTAGTCTCTTCTTTCTCAGTCTTTGCGTCTTGGAAGTTTGATTAGGTATTTGTATGTCAAAACTTGCAAATTTTATTCCAAGGAAATGAAAAACAGTTGAGTGAAAGCAATTAAAGTGTATGTTATTAATAGTCCAATATTTTCTAGATGCAAGTAACTAAAAGTATCCACAAATGATCATCAAACTTGACAGTATGACTTTTTGGGAGAAATAGCCATTTGCTAATCCATTCATGAGTTACCTATAAATGGTCTACTTTCTGAGCTTAGGAATCTAGCATTCTTCAGGTATGAAGTTGGATGATCTTAATTTGTGTTTTCAGTAGCTATTTGACCATCTGATTTATATTATAGGTTCATATTTTTCCTTTTTATTTATTGGTGCCCTATCAATTATGCACAAATAATTATATAGCATTTTAATATAACATAGCAAATATTGTAAATTATTATGTAGTTATAAACTTGAAGTCAAATTGGCAAAATACATGGAGGCCTTCGTGGTGTACTGAGAAATGTTTACTTATAGTTGGGAAATAGTAAACTTATTACATGGAACATTATACTGGAGTTCTGGCTGCTCCATCAGTCAAAAAATAACTTTTCTATCTAGCAAATGCTGTATTATCAGAAAAGATTCCACATCACACTCTTTCCAAACCATCATTCTAATTGATAATTGTATAATAAAATATAAGGCTGCTTAGTCACTAGAGATAGTAAAATTTTTTTCCAGGCTGGTAAACAATGTCAGGAGGCACCAAGGTAACCAGCCTCGTCAGTCACTGGGAGGTCCCAGAGGACATGGCAGGCAGTGTTATTGATCTAAATTCGCCTGCCGTCTCTTCCTCCCAGAAAACAGTCTCTTCACCAACTACCTTTCCACTGGATTACTGGATTTAAAATAAAACTGTTGGCTCTGGTTTCAGAATTCTTTACTTCAGCAGTAGAAGCAGTGCATCTGGAAATGGCTGTTGACTGCATCATAAAATGCATTATGTCGTGATAGGGTGAGAAGTTAGGAAAACATATCAGTAGGAAACTGATCTGCCTTTCCTATTAGTAATTTTCTTGCATTCATAGAGGCTAATTCTAGTGCCCCTAATCTCTCATGTTTTTAGTCTGTTCATTTTTTGCATCATTTTTTGATGTTTTTAAGATTACCAGGAAATGGTATTTTTTTCTTTTTAAAGGCTGCTTATGTAGGTATATATTTTTGTGTTGCTATTCACTCCCATTTCACCCACACACTTTAAAATCACATGCTAAGGGCGCCTGGGTTAAAGCCTCTGCCTTCAGCTCAGGTCATGATCTCAGGGTCCAGGGATCGAGGCCCACATCGGGCTCTCTGCTCCGCAGGGAGCCTGCTTCCTCCTCTCTCTCTGCCTGCCTCTCTGCCTACTTGTGATCTCTCTCTCTGTGTCAAATAAATAAATAAAATCTTTAAAAAAAATAAAAAAATAAAATCACATGCTAAGACTAGGACGATAGAAAGACTTTGTTAAGGGTGGCGAAGGCAGGACCGCTTCCCTCTAAGGTTTCTCTGCCAACAGGGCCCAATAGCCTTGAGTTCCCCTCTCAGGACAAAATCAGAAGTCCTTGAATAACATGCACATGTTCCAAGGACCAAGCATGAAAACAAAACCACTGAGATGCAGGATGAGAGGAAGGGAAACCGGGGAACTAAAAGATAGGAAGGGGCTGATTGGTCCTGAAACAGTCAGTGAGTAGAGCAGGGATATAAAAGGAACCAGGCAAAGGGCCTCACAGGATAGGTCATGAGACAATAAAAGATTCCATGGTATATAATTGAGACACTACACCTGGATCTCCACTTAATGTAGTCCTCTGGCTGCCAAATCATGATGTAAACCTTCAGTTACACATCATTCTGTGTATTTTTTGGGTCTTTGTGTGTAAGAGTAATCTTTGTGATACTCTTGGTTATAGACTATATTCTCCCTCTGTGTCAAATTAAGGGTAAAGTGGGGGATTAGATGGATACAATTTTTTTTGGATTAGAGAGTGATGTAGTTCTAGGCTTCAAGTTTTGAAGTCTTGTCAGGGGAGAAAGGAAATGAATTAGATCCCTTCTGTATTTCTCCTCTCTTTCACTGGCTTTTCTCTTGCACACAAAGAGAAAACCAACTAAGACATGAATGCAAGCTAGTAGCCTGTTTAAAGATGGGTTAAATGAGATGTCGAAACCATGGAGTATGGCATCTGATACTTTAGCCCTGTGAAAGACTGAAATTATGATAATCGGTAGAGACAAATGTGCAACTAACTCATAACCAACAGTCTCAGATTGGTTTGTAAATGAAATTACCAATTTCCTAATTTGTAGTGGGAATCAGCCTGCTATAATGACAAAACATTGGTGTCCAGTGGTTAGGAGATCCTATTCCAAAATTTGAAGCAATTGAAAAACTAATTAATATTGAAAAATCTACTTGGTGAATGTAGCTTTAGGAGAATATATATTTTTATTCCAGCTGGCAGCTTAAACTGTGATTTCCAAAAGAGTGTTTTTGGAGTATGTGTGAGGACATGGTACATTGCCTTAGAGCACCAGTTTTACAGTAAGATTTTATTTTTTTTAATCAGGAATAATTAAGCCATTTAAAATATTTGTATTAAAATAGAATTTTGTTATGGAGTATGCCTAGGAATGCAAAATGCTGTTATTTTTAGATAAAACACAAAATGAAACTTTCACTTTTAGAGAGTCTCTGTGCCAAATAAAGGGGTGCAGTGCTGACCAGATTGTGCACCAATGGTTCATTTTCTCTCTTCTGAGTCAAGTCTAATGGAAAAGTTTGTAGAAGATTCACAGGCTGAATTGAGGCCATGCTCTGTGGAGAGGTAGGAGATGTATCCACTGTGAGTGAGACCCACTGACAGATCCTTCTCCTCCAGCAGATCTCTGGACAGGCTTCTTGCTGACCTTTGTCCATTTGTACTCATCTTTAGAGCCTCATCCATTCTTTTTTCAATATACTTTCATAAGTTTTCTAAATTTATAGCTTATTTTACATTGATTACATTTTAGGTTGACTGCTTCCTGATGATATATAAAGGGCACCTTAATCTCATGAATTGCCTGTTTCTAAATCACAATGCAGGTTGAGTTATTTTATAAAGGGTTTTCCAGCTCCATCTCTATTATGTGGCTTTTGATCAACAACAATTACGTGGAGTGGAGCGTTTTGTCCTGAGTGTTTTTGGATTTCCCTTACCCTTGTCTTAACTGGTTTTTGACCTAGGTTTTTAGATAATATTGCTTTTCAGCCTTTGCTCTTTATCTTTGATAACATATTTTTTGAGTGGTTCTTATTTTTAGAAATTTTAAATAAAAGTAAAAATCTCAAAGAACTAAGTGTTAATCTGTGAACCACTTAAAAACTATTTTTTATTCTTTATGAAATCAAGCCTACTCTAATGAAGACTTACCAAAAGATAGCCTGAAAACTAGCACGTATGAGAGTGTAATGGACAATTTTTTTTGTTTTCTTTGTTCTGTTTTTCTTCCCCCTCTTCGACTTTCAACTGTTTAATTTATGACCAAGGTAGTTGTATAAAGGAAGGTGAGGCCAGTGACAAGACTACATGGCAATTTTATGTTCTTTTACTAAGCATAATATTCTAGTTACTATCTCCACCCCTGCCTCTGCTAGCATTACTATTTCATCCACTTACGCTGTTTTATTTTTTATTTTTATTTATTTATTTATTTATTTATTTATTTTTAAAGATTTTATTTATTCATTTGACACAGAGAGAGAGATTACAAGTAGGCAGAGAGGCAAGGAGAGAGGAGGAAGCAGGCTCCCCGCTGAGCAGAGAGCCCGATGTGGGCCTCGATCCCAGGACCCTGGGATCATGACCTGAGCCGAAGGCAGCGGCTTTAACCCACTGAGCCACCCAGGCGCCCACGCTGTTTTATTTTTATGGCACTTGTCAATCCTAAAACTCTATTACTTACTTGTTTTACGTGTTTCTTTTTTTTTTTTTCCCTCACTCCAGTGTAAGTTCTATGAGAGCAGGGACATTCTCTGCCTTGGTTGTGCTGTTTTTATCATCTAGAACAGTACTTGGTGACTCTCAGTATGTAGTTTTAATGCATGGCTGCTCCAGTTCAGCACTACTAACCCTTTGAGATGGATACATCTCTGTTGTATGGGGACACAGGGGACTGTCCTGTGCATTATAGGATTTTTAGCAGCATCTTGGCCTCCACCCTCTAGATGTCTGCCGCAGACACACTCTAAGTTAGAAATAATAAAAAAAAAATCTGTATCTCCAGAAATTAGCAGATTTGGGGAGGAGGGAATGGCCAAATCGCCTCAGATTAAGAACCATTGGTTTACTAAAACCAGAAGTAATGTGGATTTAAGCCTGTCTTTTTCATGTAAGAGATACATGAAAGCAGACCCAAAGAACTCACTTAAATAGACAAAATTATAGATAGACAATCCACTTCTACAGAAGTTGAAGTTGATAAGGGACAGAGAAATCAAATAACTAATCCAAAGCACATACGCAGATAGAGGATTAAGTTGGAATGGACAACTCATAATGCTGGCATTTATGGAAAGCCATAGCTCTCATTTGTCCCTTGGTAATGCTACAACAGGATTAACTGTGGATATATATACATATTTTTTTTTCTTTAATTGAGCCATTGCAAAATGACAGTCTTCCAACCTGCTCTACTTTTGGCAAGGGCGTGCTCTCATACCAACTGGCTAAAAACAAACCCTATTATAAGAGGTTCTTTTAAGCATTGCGATTAGCAAATACATACATGGGTTTCTTTTTCACTCGCTTAGTTCCTGGATAACATTTTATTCCTTCAACTAGGAAAGGACCAGTATATGTAATTACAAATGAACTGATGGTCTAAGTCAGTTGTGTATATTAATGATACACTATACGAACCAAATAGAAAACATTTACTAAACCCTACTAAGTGGCACCTGCTTTTTTTTTTTTACATTATTGTATAGAAATACTACAATGAACTTATTTCATTGATAATAAAGTTACTTGTTAGAGGTCTCACAGCTAAGGCCTGCATTTGATTTTTAAAACCTTGTCTATCTACTTTAAAGCCAACATTTTACCATTTGCTAGGATATGTGCTAGCAAAATATGCCTAAATAATGTCCTCTAAGCATGATTTGGTGGATCCCAAACAGATAACATTTTTTAATGTGACTAAAATATTCTCAGCATGTTAAACACTTCAGCAATGAAAGTATTAAAGATAGATCATACTCACTAGAAACAGTTGAAGAGCAGACCAAACAAATCTCACTGGTATTTTGTATTGGGATATTATATGTGTTTGCTCTAAGAATACGTAAATCCATCCAGGAACACACCTAACCATATCAATTTATGATTGATTTAACCATTTTGTCTAGAACAGTACACATTCTCCTTTTTCTCCACTTTATCCTTTTCCTTAACTCTTGGTGAAGAACTATTTTCTTACATTCCATTCATTTGTCCGTGTACCTTTTATTAAGTCAAGGATTACATTAATTTCTATAAGCCACTACCCAGAGATAACAGTATAGATCTTTGTAAGTTACCCAGAAGTGAAAGAGTTCAGCTATTCTTTTGAAATTCTTCATTGGAACATGTTAACCTGGGGCAACATCTAGCATTATAGAATTGGAAAAGTAGAATTAATTTGCTATTTTTCAGCCTTGAGAAAACATCAGAGTAGTCATATGCATATATGGCCAAAAATTATTTGAAAATTGTGTTGCAGTATAACAATAAAAAATGGTGGACTGTAATTTCATCATTAAAACTTGAAAAAAAACACACTTTTCAAATAATGATAATTTCTAAGCTTTCTTTAGTTTTATATGTAGTAAAATGATATCGCATCTTTAGTGCACAAAGGAATAATGCGTGAGGTATCCACTTTATGTTGTATATTCTGCAATTGGAACAAGCCTCTGGTATTTGTTGATTTCTGATAAGCCTGTGGCTCTCTTGACAACACAGCTTGTTACACCTAAATGGCTTCAGTTTCCTTGTTTTAAGGCTCTGACTCCCTCACTCTTGTCCTGCTGGCTTTGATTCTTAGGGTACTCATGGATCAATTAAACCAAAACCTATTACTTGTTTAAAAAAAATATTTTGGAGAAAATGTTCACAGTGGCAACAGTTGAATCATGTTTGTAGTTAACAGGTTTACTTTTTAATCTTTCCATTTTAATAAATGAAAATTATAAAACTTAAGTATTTTATGAATTAATTATGATTTCACTTTTTCTGCTCTCCATTCTCATAATGTTCAATCAGTAAAATGTTGATTTTAGTATTTTGAGATAAGAAGATACTTATGTTTTAGTGGATATTAAGAAGAATTTTACATATTTTGGACATATTTTTGACATTTGTTAAACCCATCAGTAAAGTTTTCATTTAGATAGTCAAATATTAACAAGATGCCTGAGATTAACCTAGTCTTTTTTCTTGACACGTCCATCAAAAGAATATATGAGAACAAAGTAATCTTTAGGACATAGGTGAAATTCAGCAAAGTTTTTCATATTAAATTCTCACGACAGAGTTGTGGATAAGAGGAGAAAAATATGAGTGAAAATCAAGGGGAACTGGTAAATTAGTTCTTCAATAATGGATATCAAAGGATTCTAATGAATGAATTTTTATTAAGTTAGAATGAAAGTCCTTGGTTCTGTCCTTGTCTCTAACAGAGTGTGGGTGATACAAAGTGGGGCAAGGTGCTGGATGCATGAACTACTAAGATCTGTTTGAAAAATTTTGAGTGACTAGAACATCGGTCAAATCTAATAGAATAAAAAGTCAACATCATCCTTCACTAGTTCTAAAAACCAATCAAATCAGTAAGGATAGAATTCTATGAACAAACAGAAGTGACTGGCCAAAACTAATTTTTTTATGATTTGCTGTTTTTTTTTAATTTAAAAGTAGGACATGTTCATCAAAGAAAAATTAGCAAATGCAGAAATTTAGAAAAGATACCAATAATAATAGTTTTATTATTTTCATGTACCATTTCTTTTTGGTTTTACATGTGAATTTATATTTTTCTATATTTTCCCATGAACATTTTCACTTTTATATATGTGATTTACTTTCCCAGTTCTATGTGAGTTTAAAACTATACATAAATTGTTATATATTACATTTAATTATGTATCTATAAATAGGTATTTATAGATATATAATTTCTGAGGATTACTTTGCTCTGATACTGAACAAGAGTAAGCTCTGATGGCTGAAATGTTACAGAGGAATAGCTACAGTGGAGTTACTTTTGATTTCTATAATAAGGGATAAAAATAAAATAGTTAACTTCTAAGAGACAGTTAACACTAGAAAAGGTACATTAGAGAAGTACAAAAGTGCATTAGAATAACCAGTCAGTTATGGTTTGGTGAAACAATGGTTCTTATATTAATGTTTTTATGGCACTGTGGGTCTTGCATAATTGATAAGATTTATTGCTATAGTTACTGTGATTTAAACAATAGTTGATTTTTAACTTTACCTTTCCATATCCTGGGTGAACTACATTATCCGTGAGCATTTTCACATTTATATGTGTGATAGAGTTGCCTAGTTGTTTCAGAACACTGTATTGCTGTGACCCTCACATAAAAAAAAATGGCATAAAATTGCTTACAAACTTTTTCTTTAAAAATTCACTACCCATTTCTCTGTTAACTTCTGGATTTTGAAATGGCAGGAGAAAAATGTCATGTCTAAAATATCTTATTCAGGTGTTCAAATTTCATCTGTATTATTTTCTGAATGCTTGTTGGATTCTCGTGTTTTTGTAACACAAACTAGATTACCAATATGGTTCATAGAGTAGGCTACTTTTCATGGATTATGACTATGATTTAGAAATCCCTTTAAGTGTGTATACTTCCAGTTAATGAATATTGCCAATAGTATTTTTCTGATTTCTTTCTCCAGAATAACAATTATTCCCATATTTCTATTATCAATCCTCCTTGTCTCACCTCTCTTTCTCCTATATATTTTATAACCAAATCATTAGAGAACTTGACATTCTTCAGGGAGCTGTGACTTCATCAGGGTTTCCCTGAGAAAACCAATTCATAGGCACTATTCATGAGATGTTCATAGTGTCTTCAAACTCAGTTTTGGTTAAATTAAAAATTAAAATGTGTAATTTAAGAAACAAACAGGCAAAGGGATTAAAAAAAAAAAAAAGAGCCAAGCCGAGAAACAGATTTAACTATAGAGAGCAGAATGATGGTTTCCAGATGGGAGATGGCTGGGTGGAAGTGGGACGGGCTAAACGGGTGACGGGGATTAAGGAGTGCTCTTGCTGTGATGAGTATGGGGTATTGTATGGAAGTTTTGAATCACTATATTGTACACCTAAAACAAATATGGAGCTGTAGGTTTTCTAACTGGGATTAAAAAAAACTTAAAAAATAAAATACAAAATATATCCGACCATGTGGAATTCAAGCTTTTTAAATGATACTAAACTTTTCTTTTTCTTAAATTATATACACAGTTTTTGTTTTTCTTTGATTGCACTATCAAACTCCTTATCTATTTTTCAATTACTCTTACTTGGAGTCACTCTATGCTCTTGTACTTTTGATGGTATTCTTTAAAAAATAAGTATCAGAATCATTCAAATATAAACTACAGTTTTATAAATACTATTATAAAGATTAATAGGTACATTCTAAATGTTAAGAGATTTTTTAACTCCCCATACAGATAGAGGGATATCTCAAAATGGGTCCTTATTATCAGTACCTAATTTTGTTCCACTCGAGGAAAGGTTGTATGAGCTTTCATCATATTAAAGTAGGTTGTGTCGCCTTAAAAATTCTTTATTTCTACATCTGTTGCTTGTATCTGTGATTTGTTCAAAGGACACCAGTTATGTGTTTTCTTACTCCTGAGAGGATCTTCTCTTTTATTGACATGAATGTGCAGGGTGGAAAGAGAATTTGAGGAAAATAAGCCTTCAGGCACAGGCAAGGGAAGATGATGAGATAATACTTTCCAGAGAAAACAAAGCAAACGACAAAACAACTCCAGCATTGTTTTCAGTAATATGCAAAGTCTTCGAGTATGAGTTAACTAGGGGAGAATTAAACCCACACTTACTAATCTTTAGAATTTTGCATGAATCCTTAAAGTCATTGAGGCTTCTGGGCAAAGTGGAAGGTTCAAATCTGGCCTAAACTTTTCATTAATTATATTTTATCACAAATTTAATTACACAGTTTTAATTAGAGAAATACCAGTATCTAGTTGGCAGGTGGTTTAATTGGAAATATTTAGTAATTAAACAGGCATAATGACCCCCAAAGCCAAGCAGACAAAAACAAATGAAAACTTCAAAAAAAATGGCTTAAGAAAATTGAACTTTACAATGTAATAAAAATTGGTTTTAATTCATGAAAGTTTCAGGAAACTTGCATTTGTGTCCCCACAAATTTCTGCATATTTGTAACATGTAATTAAGAAATTTGTTGGATTATTGGTTTTAAATGTCTTCCGTATTTAATTATGGAAGTAACATTTGTTTAAATGCTTACGATGGATAAAATTCGCAATACAATTATTGGTTTTGAGAAAATATCTCAAAATGCAGCTTTTCTCTCTTCAGAACTTTCATAGGACTGTACCTAATATTTTCTGTTTTAGAATAAGTTCATTTAACGGCTGCACTAGAAAACCATTTAGCTTGTAACCATGACAGTTAAAGACCATAATTGTGAATTTATTTTCTACCTTATTCTTCTGTCCAGAAACTTCATTTCTGAATTGCTGTGTGCTTTAACTTGAAGTCTCCATGAAGAGTAATAGTACTTTCTTAATTTTTTTCAGTAGCGCAGGGGATAAGACAGGATAAGATGCAGAAAGTGAGCCATTAGTGGGGGATATGTTACGATGATTACCTCAGATAGTACTGTATCAGATAGAAAGTATCGATGATACTGACACTTTGAAGGAGATAATTCAGTTTAATTACACTGTTCCTGCCCATGAATTTCTGTAGCTCTGTTATCCTTTCATATTTTTTTTCTATAAAAAATCTCACACAAGACTGTTAGGTGAATGTGGCTCTATGTTAGTCTATGAGATACTCAACCTGTGCTTAAAATGTACAGAAACAAAGTACTTAACAATTAAAGTATATGTGGAAAAAATGATAAAAATATGGAATTATAACAAAAACACATAGGAATTTTTTTTGCAATCTTAAAATGTGAAAACTTCCATATTCAAGACATGGGATTAAAAATTTTAAAAGCATATTAGAAGATCTTGATGGTTAAAAGAGAAGCAACATTATTTAAAATGGTAACAAATAGATACAAATGAAATATCTGTAATTACACATGAAATGTTAGAGATTGTTATTGGGTTCATGTCTATGTGGAAGTACAGCTATTAAATTTTATTTAAATCCTGGTTGACTGGACCAAGAATATGGTAAAAGCAAGTATAATCAAAATGTTACTTACAGAAGTAGTAAGATGATCAAGTACTTACTGTTTTAGAAGTCAAAGAAAACTTGGTAACTTTTTTTTATTGTCCTCAAAATTTGGATTCCTAAGTTATTTTACTCTGTCAGAGCTTATACTGGGAGAAGACCTGAAAAATAAATGTGTCTCTCCAAATGGGGAAGCAAGTATGCAAACATCTAGCTACTCGTTAAGTCTTCTCAAATTCCCAATAGCTTAGTTATAAAAGGAAGGACATAAATATCCCCTTCTCAGGAAGGTGAATGAGTTCACTGAAGTCTATTAATATTTATATAATATCTCAATAAATCTACCCACTAATGAATAAATGGCAAGCAGCTGTTTTGCATTGCTTTGAGGGAATATCAACTTCTAAGTTTTCTGTGCTTTCTGTGGAAAATTCAGATCTGAACATAAAACAGATCCACATCCGTCTAAAGAATACAATGGCCCAAGAGAATGACTTCTACAGGTAAGAGATAAAAATTCCTTCCTTAAATGAGATTGGTGTCACATATACCAGTTGTACAGAAATAAGTTCAAATGTTGACATGGCTCTATATTTAAATCGATTGACTTTAAAATGTACAGCATGAGTCAGAACAACTGGTGTCTTTTCCTCACAGCCTGTAAGCCAGAAGCCTCTGCTGACAGCAAAACAATTCTGTCCTGGGTAGTGTGTCAGTTTTCCCCCCCCAGAGTTTTAAGTACTTCTTAAAAACTCTCTTGGATAAATAGCAGACAAAGTTGGAAAGTCTTATCACAGTGGCATTTACAAAGCAAATTTTGTATAGAGTCATGTGTCAAGTCAGTGTGTATTTATGTTGAAAACTTTTTGTTGTGCTGATAGGTACCAAGAACAAGCAGCTGGGAGTCGCAAAAGAGTTTTAGAATTTTTCTAAAATGTGCAGCAAAGGAAAGGGTGAAGGAAAGAAGGTCCTTTGGCCAACTGTCCTCTTGGCCAACACACGTTAAGAAGAGTTCTTATATCACAAGGATTTGGATAAACTATGGGTCAATAAACATTTGTTTCAAAGTAATAGCGATATGCAGTGAAAAATATGTCCAGGGACCATTAATATTTTACATTTCCAAATCAGTGGTCAGGAAGAAGTTCATTGTTTCAGTAAAACTTCCATTTTGAGGTCAAATTTAAACATTTTGAAATGCATAGTTCTTAAGTGTACAGTTTTGAGTTTTGACAAATCTATACACACTTGTAACCAATGTGTATATCAAGATATTGTTTCCCATCACTGAATCCCTACCCCTCCACTGGCAGTCATTGCTCTGATTTCTATTACTATATGTTAGTTTCACCTGTTCTTGAATGTCACATAAATGAAATCACACAGTGGAGAACCTTTTATCTGGTTCATTTCACTCAACATAATTTTTTCCTCACGTGTGGTTAGTATGTTATTCTTTAGAGACTGGTTCTGAAACATCACACTAAGACTGAAACATAAAGTTTAAATAGGCAATTGTATGAGGATATTTTAGAACATATATAATGACTGTTAACTTTACAAAATTCTGATCACAGAGCTTATGGTAAACGTAGTTGACAGTAGCATCCAGGTATTCATAAGTAGTTGTCATTTCTTTTCTTGGCTGCATAGACTTATTCTCATGAGATACCTTCTGAGTGAAAACCATTGATGTTATTGCATACGTCTGTAGTTTATCCCTTTTGTTACTGAATCGTACTCCACTGTATAAGTATATTGCAATTCGCTTACCCCTTTATGGCGAACATAGTTGGGTGGTTTCTAGTTTTTAGCTATTATTAATGAAACAGTTATAAAAGTGTGCATGCAAATATTTTGGTTGGTGTTTTTTTTTTTTTATTTCTCTTGCATAAATCTCCAGGAGTGGAATTGTTAGGTCATCAGGTTGGTGGTGTCTGTTTAGCTTTATAAGAATCTGCCAAACAGTTTTTCAAAGTGGTTGTACTATTTTAAAATTCCACCAGCTTGCTCCACCATCTTGTCAAATTTTGGAATTTTCAGTTTATAAAATTTAGCCATTTTAGTGTGTGTAATGGTATTTTAATGTAATTTAAATCATATTCCTGATCACAGAAGATATTGAGTCCTTTGCCATGTGCTTATTGGTCATTCACATACCTTCCTTTGTGAATTTACTGTACATATTTTTACTTTTTTATTTTTAATTACATATAATGTATTATTTGTTTCAAGGGTACAGGTCTGTGATTCATCAGTCTTAAACAATTCACAGCACTCACCATAGCTGTACACATTATTTTTTTCCCAAATTTTTGAACTTATTTATTTATTTTTTTTTTCAGAGTAGTTTTAGGTTCACAGCAAATTGAGAGGAAGGTAAAGAGGTGTCCCATGTACCTCCTGGCCCCATACATAAATAGCTTCCTCTCTTACCAACATCACTCACCAGAGTACATTTGTTAAAATTGATCACTGCATTGACACATCTAATCACCTAAACCCATGTCTTTAATCTTTTTGATATTCATAAAGCTATTTCAGCTTTCTTAAGCTTACATTATCAGTGATAAATTTTTTTCATTCTTTACTTTGAACCTGCTTCTTATCTGTATATTTAAGTTACATCTCTTATAAACTGCTTTTAATTATTCCATAAGTTTTTAAAATTCTTAAAATACTGATTTTTAATGGGTGTGTTGTAAATAAATGTTAAATGTAATACTTAGATATTAGGAATTGTGTCAGCCATTTTTCTCTTTCTTTTTAAACAACCTTTTCTGTTCTTTGGTTCCTCATTTTTGCTTTCATTTAGGTAATCTAATAAGTTTTCCAGTTTCATTTTAATTACTTGATTTGCTTTTAGCTATGTCTGTTTTGTGTTTGTCTTTTTGTGGTTGCCGAGATACATAATATGCTTCCTTGATGTATTACAGTTTACAGTCTCTTAAATTTACCCATATATTTACCATTCCTACTGTTCTTAAATCTGAATTTCCAACTGAATTTCTCACCTTTTTTCATCTGAAAATATATTCATTGCACTCTCATTATGAAAAGATATTTTCAGTGGTTAGAGTTTGAGGACACCATTTTATTCATTCAACACTTTGGGAATGTCATTCCATTTTGTTCTAACCAACATTGTTTATCATAAGAAGTTAGAAATCATATATCATTGTTTTGGTCAATGCAATGCCTTTTGTGTGTGTGTGTGATTTGACGGGTTTATACATTATGCTGTGTTCACCACAAGTATAGATTCCATCTGTCCCATTACATCGCTATTATAATAACATTGACTGGATTTTTTTGTTGACTTTTTAAAAAGATTTTTTCCCTTTGTCTTTAATTTGGAGGAGTTTGCTGTGATGTGACTAACTGTGGTTTTCTTTGTATTTGTTTTCCACCTTATTTAAGGGAAATGTTACCCATTATTTAAGTTCATTTTTTCCTCCTTTGATGGTGTGTGTGCACATGTTTGCCCCATTCTCTCCTTTCCTGGACCTCCAATACATAAAATTTTGATCCTTTATTACTCTATCCTCACGTTTATGGACCTTTTGCCTACAGTCTTCAGTCTGGTGTTTATCACATCTAATAAATATCAGGTTTTGTGTGACGATCATGGGTTTACCTGTTTCTTTTATCTCAAGGATGATAATAGTATACGGTTTACTGCTGGAAACAAGTTCCTTATACATGTTTTTTTGATTATCAAAGTATAAATTGACACACAATGTTAGTTTCAGGTATACAGTATTGATATGACAATTCTGTACATTACTCCATATGTGTAATCACCTGTCACTACCCAATATTACTAAGATATTACTGACTACATTTCCTTATCCTCTCTGTGACTTAAGTATTTTATAACTAGAAGCCTGTACTTATCAATCCACTTTGTCTCTTTCACACATTCATTCACCCACCTCCCCTCTGGCAACCATCATCTGTTGGTTCTCTGTATTGTGTGTGAAATCATCCAGGATTTGACTTCCTTAGTTCACGTGGTTAAGATTTTCTGAGTGCATCCATGTCATCCCAAATGGAAAGATCTTATTCTTATTTATGAGTGAGTAATATTCCAGTGTGTGTGTGTGTGTGTGTGTGTGTGTGTGTGTGTATAATCAATGCACACTTAATATCTTGGGTATTGTAAATACTGCTACAGGAAATACAAGGGGAACGTATATCTCTTTGAATTAGTGTTTTCATTTCCTTTGGATAAATAGCTAATAGTGGAAACATTGAATCATAGGATGTTTCTGGGTTTTTGTGGGGTTTTGGTATTTGTTTTAACTTTTTTGAGCAACCTCCATACTGTTTTCCATAGCATTTCATCAATTTACATTTCCACCAACAGCGGTGAGTGATCTGTTTTCTCCTCATGCTTGCTGACAGTTAGTATTTTTTGTCTTTTTGATACTAGCCAATCTCTGTTACATATTTTGTCTGAAATATGTGAATTAACTGGGGAGAAGTAAAAATAAAAGAATAAAAGATGAACACAAGTTATGAGGATTAGAAAGGAAGGTTTGTTTTACTGGGAAAATACTTTTTAAATTATGACTTAGAGTCGCATATAGATGAACAAATACTAGTTCACACAAATAAAATCACAAAATTCAAACTTGAAAATAGGATAACCTATTTTAAGGAACGATACATGTTTCTTAGAGCATATAATGGCATTTGAAATAGGAAGGCCTCTGAAGACCTCCGAAAATGTGGTCATTGAGCTGAGGTTTGGAGGTTAAGAGTTACTTTTACTCTTCCTCCTTTTTAGGAGGAAGGAGGAAGAGAAAAACATTTCAGGCATAAGCTTTATGGCAGGAGGAATATGGGAAATGAAAAGCATTAAAGGAAATTCCTATGTGAATATAGTCAAGAGGTTTTAGCTGGCGATGAGGAGAGGGTGAATACATAAGATTTGGGTTGGACCATGCGAGGCCAGTTAAAGAGATTTTGCATTCGTGTGAGACTAGTTGAAGAACATTGAACAGTTTTGAATAAAAGGAGGAACAATCAGATTTGCATAGCAACAAGAGCAGCCCGTCTTTAGGGCTGGCAGTGTGGGTATATAGAGACATAGAGACATTGGCTCTAAGCCCATCAGAGAGGACTGCAGTCTGACATACGGTGTAAGTACAAATGGATATGGATAGAATTCAGGAAATACTGAGTTACTGATTGTCTGGATGAGAAGTCAGAGTGTTTTAAGAAACATGGTGATCAGCCTAGAACACTGATGGAATCAATGCATCTGCAACTAAAAAGAACCTCTATTTAGTGCTTACACGTTGCCAAGCTCTCTCTTTAGCTCTTGGTATGCATTAATTCATTTAATGCTCACAGAAATATTAAGAGATAAATACTGTGATGTCCTAATTTTGTACCTAAGGACTCTGAAGAATAGAGATGCAGTAAAACTCCAGGTCACAGAGCTAGCAAGTGGAGCATTAAGGATTTGAACTCAGGTGGTCTCTACTTCTTTGCTATACCATGGAAACTCTGATTTAGTGCTGAGGAAGTCACTAGGAACTTCAGCTAGAGATGTTTCTGTGGAATAATGCAGATAGAGGCCAGTAAGAGTAGATTGAAGAGTGTTGACTCTTTTTTTTTCCTCAGAAAAATGGGAGGTAGAGAAATTGCTGGGAGTGGGAGAAATTGCTGGATTGTGTGAATAACTAACCTGATATGAGGCTATTTCCTTTCTGGCAGGGCAGGTATAATACATGTTCTTGACCAAAGGTCTGTCTTCTGCTTAAGGCAAATCAGGGTGGTATGGATACCTGCTATGAGGCTCTCCTGTTACCCAGGCCCTTGTTTCTTACTGGACAAGTCAAGTTCTTTCACAGTCCACAGGTGTGGATTAGCTCAACTCATACCAAAAGTATTCTCTTCATAGTTCTGAAGGCATTCACAGTTTGCAAGTTTGGGGATGTTCTCTGTCTGTAAATCATGGTTCTGTTAAGGAAACAGGACCCTGTGCCAAAGAACATGACTTTCTAGGTTGTCATTCATTGGTCACTAGTCCCCAAACTTTTTGTCCTACATTAAGACAAAAAGTACACATATACACTCATGAATTTTCTAAATGTGGTAAACAAATCAATAGCAGTATCTAAATTCTGTCACCCTTTTTCATTCTAATATGTGACTTTAATTTTCCAACAATAACAGTCACTTTGTCATATAGTTTTTAAGGATAAGTATGTTTGCACTTACAAGTTTGATTGGAAAACAAATAGCTAAACTTCTTTTTATAGATCAATTGTTCCCATGGCTAATAACCAACCCTGAAGTGTTACTCAAAATGATTATATGAAATTTATTTAACATTAATGCTAAATATTAGATCTGTGTCAACTTTTTAAATAACTTCAATTTGATTTTATCTCATAACAAAATACCTAACACTTTTAAAAAACAAAAAAATGATTTTAAACTTCATATAATATTTTCTAAAACTGTACATGAATTGCTTCTGAATACATTCAAGTCGAACCATTTTTGCAAAGAGGTCTATTAAAGTTTCTCATCAACTAGCAGTTGAGCAAAAAGGAATAGAATGCAAATAACTGTGGCTGTGATTTACAACTTACCCATTAGTTTCTCAACGGGGTAAACTGAACTTCTGTATGCCTATCTAGCTTGAAGTTACTTGCCTTGGGCTAGAAATTAACCATTTGCCAAGGCCTGAGTGTTTACTATGAATGAAACATGTTGCAAGATTGATGAAGACCATAAATAAGAGGTATCATTTTAACGGGAAGAAAAAACTCACAAACTTTATTTTGTTACACCTGCCTACCCACTTATACCACCTTCTGCATCATTGAAGACAATTTTCTGATTGTGTGTTTGAAATGGGATGCATCCTACAAATGAGATTTTAATAGCAGGTGCTAAGGAGATAAAAAACAGAAATTTATAAAGCATTTTATCTCCCCCGTTTCATTGTTAATCAAGGGATTGATTTGATTTTCTTTATGGATTATTATCAGCAGTAAGAAAATAAGGTGAAAATATTGTAAAATTCAAGAACAATTTTGGTATCCATATCACACTACTCTAAATAGTTTCACG